>VZRO01002890.1:185121-204110 GCA_013397915.1 Daphoenositta chrysoptera
AAAAAAAAAAAAAAAATCCCACTCCAGAAGTGATAACTTGTAGATAATGTAGCTAGGTCACTGCTCCTTTCCATAACCTCTCTTTGCTTAGGCAATTTGCAGGATAAATCTGTACTGGTCTCTTTATTTATAGCACAATCACCTGCAGCACAGTTTCTTGTACTTCTCCCTCATGTGCAGGTATTGACCAATGGCTCTGATGCAGCTTATCTGTTTCATATCTACAGCATCTGCCCATTCAGATTTCTTACCATTCTATTTCTGCTGACACATTTAGACTTCACATTTCAGTTTTAAGGAAGTACTCTTTTCAAAGAAAATTAATTCATCAACTTGGGGGAATAAAAAAATACAGGCAAACAGAAAAATCACAGAAGTATCTGAAAACTATGCATTTCACAGAAGTCCGCTAAGTTTCATTTTGCATTCTGAGTTTGGACCAAGTTGAATGTGATAAGTAGATATGCCATGTATGATGGAATTTGTGTCAGTCCTCACCAGGATACACTCGGTAGTAAAAAATAAAAGTTGGGAAACTGGTGCTAAAGGTACATGGTTAAAAAAAAATTGAGAAAGAAAAAAAGTTCTTGGATTACTGCTTTTTTCATTACTAATGTAGAGATATCCCTATTTATCAGCAAAGGAAAGGAAAAATATATAATGACATTTTCATGGGAAGGGGAAAAAATACAGCCCCTATTTGATTTTTAACTGTTTGGCCAAGTTTAGAGTTACAAAATGTGTTTACATTAAGAACCTGAGGTTTGTTTGAATGTCTGCTTTATAAAAGTTCTGAGTTGAGAAGCTTGCAGAGTGAACTGCATGATGCTGTCAGTGTAAATTACAGGTTTTGTTTGCCACAGCCCTGTGCAATGAGCAGCTGGCCAAGAGCCAAACAAAAGGGCATAATTTAAAGCACTCAATCAGTTATATTCTGAGACATTTTGTTTAGTGTTTAATAAGCTCTCCAGGGATAGAGAAATTACTAAAGCACATTGTCCTGACATGAGCTAAAACGGTCCTCTCTCGTAACCACATTTCTGGGAATTTGACATTAATGTATTAGATGAACATAAGTCCGTATATATACACATGCACACCCGTATACATGCTCATATTTTTGCACATACGTATATTAAGATACATTTTATTTTACAGATTTGCACATCTGATGTTCTTTATTGCATTCCACCTTTCAACTGAAACATCATAGTGAGTGAAATTTCCATACCCATTTATACATTCACTCATCTACTCTCTCTGTATGATTTCTTGTTTCATATATTAAGAGAGGACACAATCAAATGCCTCACACACAAAGCATCATGAATGGAGAGTGAAGGCTGTTCAGGAACTGTTCTTTAGTTTACCTCGTGTTATGGAGAATGACAGACTCTATTAAAACATAAAACCAGGGTAACTCTAAAATTAAAAGTACATCAAAAAGCTTGTTTCTTTTATTGATGAAGAGATTATGACATTCCAACTAGAAATTCCAAAGCCCAAAAATCTAGGAAATTCTGCTGAGCCTTTAGATGAAAAACAAAGGCACTGAAACAACTAATACTTGTTTCTGAGGATTCATCAGCATGCATGAAAAAGAAAGGGAAAAATATTATTTTGAAACCAAATGTATCTCTGATTAGAAATCAAAATAAGACATTATTACAGAACAAATTATTCTGCCTGTGCTTACCCTACAGTTTGCCTCCTACACTTCTGTTAGGCATCCTATGCCAAGAGTTCTGATATTATGCTAGAACAAGTGTCCTAACATGCTTTACTCCATCTTCTTATTCTCTGCTTCCAAGTCATTATGAAATAGCAATGGCTCTTGTTGGTGCCCTAAATACACATAAATCAATACAAAAAATATAAAGATATTTTGAATTCCTGGAAGGAAGCAAAGAGAAAGGAGTTTGTAATGCCTATTCCCAGATGGGGAGGAATCAATCAGAAATGTAAAATTCCTGTCCTGGTGACCATAATCTCAAGTGCATTTAGGTTTGAGTTACTGTCATCTATTTACGTTGTTGAAATATTTATTTCATTAGCATACAGGTAAGATATTTTTGCACACTTTAATTTCTCTACACTAATAAGCTAACATCCTAGCAGTTTACATCTTTTAAAAACGTACAAACATTCTGCTTAAAAGGAAACGGTATAAAACAACATCAGAAGACATTCCAGACTTTAAAACCCAAATATTTACATAGGCTCTCTACTCTACTCATGTTGCATCCTCCTCTTAGAATATTTACAAACTTCAAATTATAATTTGCAATAAACTCCCAAAGCATTAGGTTTGTTGTCTCTTTAGTTTTATTCAGAGAGCTCTCCAGAGCATGCAATACTTAATCATCTCTAGGCAAAATTTCAACACAGAAAACAATATACAACAGCATCAGCAACCCAGACAGGATGGGGAAGTAAACAAGAATACTGATCCCCAAGACCCATAGAAGAAACTCATCCCAGTACAGTAAACCAACACAGTTTATATTTGAGCCTGAAAAAAAAATCCAATGACACTGGATAAAAGGATTTAGAGAATTTTGAAGAAGCTCAAATCTACTCCTCTCAGAAGTTGCAGCTGAGAGAAGATCTCATCTTCTCAGCATTAGAAAAGGCAGATTGAACCCCTCCATGACTGTGATATCCAAATCCAACTCAATTTGCAACTACACTCAAAACAGTTCATACCCACTGCTGTGCACCAGCAGACATGCAGAAGTCAGAGCTACACTTCTGCACAAAGCTTTTCTCAAATATCCAAAGCTGTACTTTAAGAAGCTAATACTTCATTAAAAACAAGAGTGATTTTCTACAGTGCAACTAGTTTCCAGTACTCTTGGTAAGAACAGGAACCTAAACAGCTGATCTAGAGAAGGATGTATCATTTTATTAGGAAAAGACAAAATCCTGGTGGAACTTTTCTAAAGATAGGTGGCATAAAAGCACAGATTTCAACCTTCAGTCAGAGAGGGATGACACAGCAATGGCTGTCTCTCCTCCAGCATTCGCTATATGGTGATTGAAGTAAAATGGAGCAGTAGAACTACTGTTTAACTCACAAAAAGAAAAGGGAAAAGGCATGAATTCACTGCTAGCATTCCACAAGAAATTACTCCTCATGCACGTGTGTTCCATACCCAACAAGCAGCCCATACGTGTCCCTTTGGAATCTGCCCTTCTACTGGATGGTTGCCACCCACAGCACACAGACAGGCTACAGCCCTGTTGCTTAACAAAGCTGTACAAACCATTTTGAGTTTCCCACACCATAAAGATGTCACACCTTGAGACTACGGTTACATGGTGGTGGAGTATAATGACGTAAGAGCCACGCACTGATTCCCTTCTGACACCTGACAGTGGGTCATAGTTTGTATGTTTTAGCCAATGTACTGAAGCAAAAAGCTCTACCTCAAACATGACAAGTCCTCACACCATTTTATGCTGGCGTGATGGCCAATCCAAGGAAAAACTCCAATCAGCTGAAGTGTTTATGATAAAAAATGTTGTTCTCTCCTTAACCATTAGTTGCTCAGAAACCAAAATATGACCAGAACAACAAAAGGACCAAACCTCTTCAAATGGACTCTTCAAACTGATGCATAATTAGGACACAGGGCCTCATAGAAAGGATACATGTCCTTGTCCCTTCTGACCTGCATCACTGTAGTCCACACATTTGCAGGATTCTGCTTGCATGGAAGTGATTCCACCAAAGTCAATTTACTAAACTAAAAAACCAACAATCAAACAAAATAACCCAAACAAATTGCAGGGCAATTGAATGCATTTACGTGTAAGTAAAATAAGACCTAAAGAAGCTACCAAATAGAGAATAGTTAATAATTTTCCTGAAACTTCTTTAAACACATCTCCTCTTTCTTCCCAAACAAGCAGTACATTAATAATTTTTGTTGTACAGGTTCCTCTCTCCACATAGTTAGCAATTCTTTCCTTCGTTTTTAACTCCAAAGATTCCTACAAATTTCAGATGCATTTTCCTGGCTTTTTCCTAAACATGGGTGACAACCAGAATAACATAAATAGGTTTCTTTTCAAAAATTTGTGTTAATTCATTTTGCTGACAGTACTTATGATGTTATTTACTCTGGTAGATATAGTAGCTCAGATTTCTCAAGTTTTCAGTATTAGTTGTTAACACAATACTAATAATGGAGGCTGTTTTCATTGTTTTGGTTTTATTTCTTTAAAAAGCTAGACCTGGCTTTTTATCTATTTTTAGAAGTTTAACACAGCATACTTTCTGAATTTAAATAAGATTGGTAAGGCATCTGACCTTCACCTCCCTGGAATAAACTACATTTGCTGGCATAATGCAATAAATTTACCAGTATTTATAATCTCACATAAGACTTAGCATCTCAAAATTAAATTACTAGACCAAAAAATCCCAGAGCCAAAAGAGGCCAGAGAGAAGAGTGAACAAAATTAAAGTGTTGTTTAGTTTATTTCCCTTTTCCATGCAAGGACTAAGATCCCCACAGAATAAGGGCCATAACATGACCAATCAGTTGCCAAGTTACAGTTCTCCAAGGGCCTCACCACTCTTCAGAGAAGAGGCCATATTTCTGAAAGCAAATGTGGTAGGAGACATTCTCCCAGGGTTTTGATTAATCATTTTTCAATAGAAAGAAAACAGACTGATTTCCTCCTAAGCATTTTTGAGAATATATTATTTGGATTGTAGAGTTTTGAGCTTCAGGCCAAAGTGCGTTCCTAAACACGTATTTTGCATGTCATCAGAAGCTGTACAAGACCAGGTTTGACCTTGACCTTCTCAACAACATTCTCCCTTGAAATGAATCACTCAACTCAGGGCACAAAATTAACTGAGGAAACAGAAAGAGCTACCCACATTCTCTCCATATCACATACAGTTTCAGATACTGCATTTTGCTTATAATTGTGCACAGACGTATGCATGGGTAGAAACCTTTCTTTGACTGAAGTCAGGAGCTTACCTCAGCATGTACTTCACACTGGAAACACTATTTTGCATGATGCCTGTTTCCAGGACAGCTATTCTATTCATTAAGCAGTATATCTTATGTTGCATTAAGCCAGAAACATTCTTGCTAACTCAACATAGTAAAAAAAAAAAGCACAAAACTGAATATTAAAATAAAGGAGGCTTTCAATTCTTCCTGTTTTAAAATGAGACTATGAATGAAGGTTGGTTTGTCTGTTTGCATCCAGATTTCCTCTATTCCTTGGCTGAGGCTCTGAACCTTTCCTATCACCTTCCACTCCCTCAGAGAGCAAAGAAATTATGAAGGCACTATAAGATGAAGGCCACGTACAGAAAACCTGAATAAATGGAGCATACATTTTTGTCTTTAAACAAATCAGTCCCTCTGAAGTTAAGTGTGCCAATTATGTGGCTAACGTTAGGGCAACAAATTTTTCCTTGCCTTCCAGTTGCCATATGCCTGTCATTTTTTTCCTACATTTTCCACTCACTGTTTCAAACATATGTTGCCACTTATATGCCAAGAAAGCAATCTTTGAATTACCCCCTTCAAGTATGATAAAATGGCAGACTGAATGGAGCCAGAGAGAGCACCATTAGCAGTTGTTCACACTTCTGTTTTCTCTTAACTTCCTCTTCTTCAAAGTTTATTCCTCCTATGCAAGGGGATGTAGAACTATAAAGCCATCTATGACTCATGCTGCAAAATACATAGCTGCAGCCATGTACTGGAGAAGCAATTTTTTACCTTTTTGTTTTTTTTAAGGCCACCTTAAATAAACTTTTTATCCTTTCCATTTCCAGATGGAAGATTCCTTTGTGAATCGCTTACCCAAGCATCAACACTGGTGATCCAAACATTCTTTTCTTGCAAACTCACTGCTCAGTTTACCAGTGGTTTGCAATCTCTCTCCCTGCAACTCCTGCTTCACAGGGTCAGCTTGGGCACACACTTCACAATTCCAGAGCAGTGGACCTCAAAGAACATTTACGGATGTTGCTGGTATAATGCAATCTTAAGATGGCCTCGTTTTTGTTGTCAAGAGGAGACCACGAAAAGCTAAAATCACGTAGATAATTCTTCAGAAAGGTGGGCAGAAAAAAAGAGTAAAAGATTAATAGGGGGGGTGGGGAAATGGATGTTCTCCACTAAAAGAGAAGTGAGCAGCTACCTTGGTACCAATAAACAGAACTAATTAGTCCACTGAGAATGAACTTTTTTAACAGGTTTAAAACAACCAAGCATTTCCAAAACGAGTCACTCAATGACAAACAGCACAGAAGTAGATATGTTGGCCAGCTTCAAGAGAAGTTTGATGGAATAAAAAGTGTTACTAAACTAAATTGAATTCAAATAAAACTTCACTATTTTCTTCTCTGATGCTCTTGCACTGATTATCAGCATGACAATCGCCACGTGGCAATACTAGGTCTTTTCCTTTTCTGGTTTTGTTTTCAGTTTCTTTGGTTGGTCGATTTCAGATTTTTTGGTTCTTTTTTTTCTTGTTTGGTTAGGGTTTTTGGATTGTTGGTTTGTTTTTAATGTGAGAAGATTCAGACAGAGGTTTCCAAAGGAAAAAAGGGAACCAAACATTCAATGTCAGAAAATTACCTAAACTGCATACTCAGAGACTAAAGAATTACCTTTTGCCTCCATTTAAATTCTCAAGAGCATAATGAAACCAACAGAGATGCACAGCCTGAAACCTGGTATTTTCTTGATTTTGCAATGCCACTGTTAATTACTTGAAGACATGGGTTTATGCTAAGAATGGAAACTATGCAGCACATCTTACTTTTATTTGCACTGTTTTGTTATTGAGTGACTCTTCTTGCACATGCTGGGTTATTTTTACCTGTTTTTTAAACCTAATTTTCATCCCAGGGTTTGATGTTTGTTACTTCCAAGGTGTCCTATGAAACTGAGTGCAATTCATGTAGAATTATGCTTTTCCTTACGTCTCTGAGTAGTATTCAGGATTAATTCAGAGAGGCCAAAAAGCAGAAAGGTCATGTGGCAAGCTCCACCGTCCAAGAGAGAAATCCTCCAGGTTTGATGCTTCCCTACCAAAACCTGGAGGGTGTTTGTGGTGGTGTTTTCCATAACACATCAGTCACAGGTATATTTAGCTTTCCAAATTAACTAGTAATCCTTTGTCCCAATGTCTGCTCCACAACTGGTATAAATATCACTGAGAGACTGAAACAGAAAGATGCCTACAGGAATAACTATCAGGGAGAAAATGTCACACAGGCTCATCCCCCACCCAACCCTCCCCCCTACACTTTTCTAAACAGAACTGCTAATAAGTAAAAGGAAAGCAAGTTGGTAGGATGTTAAACATCCCCTATTCCCCATCCAATGGATAACAGGTGGAACTTGCAGTCATCAAAATTTTGCCTATTAGCTTTATTAAGTCTACTGAGTGCTCATCCATGCTCTATCCTGGATATGCATTTCCAAAAAAATAAGGTAAAGAATTACACTGTCTGCTGTGACTGGATAAAAATACAAGGAAGTTTTAAAAGCTGCTGTACATGGCTTGCTTTTCACTTGAGGGTCTTCAGCACTACATACACTTCTGTCCCAGTGCTCCTTGAAGGATCAAGCAGAGTATTTTGAGGCCAACACTTCTGAAATCAGTATCTTGTTTCAAGATTTTTATGGGAGCACTGTCCATCTGAAACTGATCTGGTGAAGAACCAGGGGGATTCTGTGAAATGACCAAATCAAATTTTTTATTTTTAAGGATATGTTGGGACGGGCACAATAACAAAAGGAACTTGTCAATGAGCTCCTACTCTTCAAAAAATATACCTCAAAAGCAAAGTCAATATTGATGGATTACCCATACGGGAGCCTAATTTAGTCTGGGAGCAGTGCAAGAGGGAAGAGTGGAACAAAACCCATGGCCTTGGGTTCAGTCAGCATGTTCCCTGAAGAACACCTTCTGGTCTAAAAGGTGCACATATCCAAAGGCTGACTAGCAGTTTTAATTTGAAAGTTCGGTGCAATTTTACCCTGAAGCCACATATAAAAACTGCATTAAGACAACACAGGAAATCACATGTAGATCATCAAAACATAAAGCTCAGATTTTTTAATGTGGTGATTTTGTTTGGGTTTTGTTTTTGGTCTGTGCTCTTATTTCCCACAGAGTAAGGACTTACCTGTTTATTTAATGTTTTTAATGATGTTTATGAAATCCAGGTTCATTAAAACTAGACTGAGATCACAAAAAATACCACAACAGTCAATAAAAGAGCAAACTTTGGTATCACTTTCATGGAGCTTGAGAATTATAAGATCCATATTATACCTTTATACCTTTCACAAAAAAAGGTCTTATTAAAAACCAGATCAGTTCTGAACTGGACCATTTAAAATCACCAGACACATATTTTGCACATATGGTCCTTAACGAGTGAATAACTCTAAAAAGTGCTTAAATTAGCTTAGAAAGACAAATTTAATATTCCATAACCAAAAAAATTTCTTTCCGGTATTTTTAAGTGGATCATTTTCCAATAAATTAAAACCACAGGCTGATTGGAAATTGGTCTACCTCCTTTGAATTCATTAACAACAGGAATTACACCACATGAAAGTTCAGCAAATCAGCCTATAAATATATCCATAAAACTCTTCTGGTTTTTTCTGTTTGTTTCAATACATTTAAGTGCATTTACAGAAAGATGATGAACTCATTAAACCAATTTAAAATCTTATTTTCTTTAGCTACACCCTTCCCAAGTGAATCCTATCCCCAGGCTATTATTTCACTTCATAGCTGTCGATAGGATGGTTAGGAAATGGTTAATTCTGCAAGATTATGTTTTCCATATGCAACTACCATTCAGCATCCCACCCTAAGGGTACAATCAACCAATAAAGGCTTTGTTCTGATTATGTAATGCATGTATTTGATATCCCACTTGAGAACTCCGTTGGATGTAAAGACAGCTATAGCCTAGTGACTTTGCAAATAAGATGATGTAATATTTCTTTGGAAGTAACAAAACATCTGAGCATGCTCACTGTGAATCACAGAATTCAGAAGACCAAGCACTTTCCAGTCTGAACCACTCAGCTGCTTGAGAGCTGTGCCCCCTTTAGGGTTTGCTTGCTCTGTAGCACTTACAAACTTTCTGACACCAAAAACAGAATCACAATTTTCTTCCAAAGTAGTCACAAAAAAACCCACACAGAACAAGTCAACTTCATTTGAATTTACAGGTTCTCAAAAAATGGAATAAAATTCTCTCCCAAACTGCATCTATGAACAAGAAAGAAGAAATGTTTTCTTTAAGTAACTTTAAGAAATGTATATGACCAAAAGGCAGCAGCCAAAAGAACACCTAAGAGATCTGTGCAATTCCTAAGAGAGAAATTATATGTGTCATTCCAACTTGTAACAATATATAATCTTAATAGAATTTAATCTTAAGAGTTATGAAAGTGTTTAACTTAGGATTTGCATTCAAATGTTGCACATGAACACATTCCCAGTACATTCATTGTTCATCAAAGTAGAAACAATAATAGCCTATAAATGTCATAAAACCATGCACACAAACATACACTTTAAAATAACTGTCACCTGATGGGGTTTTAGATATAGCAGCTTTCATAGTTCAGGTCAATGAAGAAGTGTTTTTTAAAAGAGAAGGAACGCTTAGTGAAAGTAAAATATTCAAATATTCACCAGAAAAATGACACAACAAAACAATAAGGTTCTCTTATCAGCTGAGTAAAATCACTCTCACTTAAGAAATTACTATGAGTAGTGAAAGAGAGAGAACAATGTGAGGGTCAGAAAAAAAAAAAATTCAGATAAAAAAATCAAACCCAAAGCTCTACTAGAAAACACAGTGAACATTTTTCTTCATTATGAAAGATGTGACCATCTGCACTGTCCTCAATGCCATGCAATTGACAGTAACAAGTTGCCCCTATTTGAAACACAAGATTTCTAATGTAAGTCCATGCAGAAATGCAACACCCAGGCATTTTCCTTTCTAAACTCAGATTAATGTCAAAGTGAAAAGCATGTATTTGCGATTCTTTGTGGATTACTTCCTGATTCTGGACCCCTCCCCTTTCCCATTGACCTCCCTCAGGGAACAAAAGTGTAATCAATAAGCCTCCCTGCATTCCAGTACAAATGCTAAAAATACCTCTAACCATTCCTTCCCAGTCATTCCATGGGACATTGGCATCTTCACATGACCCTGCCTCCACCTTCCAATAATCCACTAATGGATTTTCTCCTTCCAGCATGACAAACTGGAACCTCACCTGACAAATGTTACCCTCTTCTATTGCTTTTGGCTCCTAGATGAACATAAAAAACAGAGAGAAGCACAGAATAGCACAAGAGGAAAAGGAAAAAAAAAACTTGTTAATAGCTGGTGCAGTAGTTAAAGAAAAAAATATCCCAAACAAACAACTTCACAAGGTGATTTGGTCTCTCTATTATACTGCAGTTAAGAAAAGAAACAAAGTATTGTACTTGCTAAAGGATCTACAAACATGATTCCCCATTTCAGAGAAACAGAGAAAATGCTTTCAAGAAAGCCCAATATTGAAGCAAAAGTAATGAGTCCAAGTTTGGCTAAAAGACCCAAATTCTATGACATCAATACATGTGGAACACGGACCAGGACATCATTAAAGCTAAGGTACCACAAACAGCCCTCAGTCAGTCATTCTAAAAATTAAGTAGCTGAAATAAGTCAAAATCCATTGGAACACTTGTTCATTGAAGTTCAGGCACACCCAGAACTCCTTTGTGTAAAGCTGCACATATAAACTTTTCAGAGTGATTCCCAACAGATTTGGAGGCACTTCAGAATTCCCTCCAACTCAGACCCTGCTCTCCACGAGCTAAGCCACCAATAAGATTTTCCACAAGCCTCTGAGCTATGCGTGTTTCTGCTCCAGGGATCCCTGTGCCTACCAAACCGCTCTAAGAACCGCAACCATCCGTCACGCTGACCACTGAGAAAAATATACATAGCAACATTTTTGGGCATGACTTGCTTTGATTTACATACACACAGATAGCTAAAATTTAAGGCTCCACTTAGGTTCCCAAGCCCCAAGGTCAAAGGAATTTTATGGCAAAACTTTATCCAAGTGTTTATTCTTGTCAAGCTCTGTATAACCTTATGTCACTCTGGACACATCTTAGGCTTCTAGCAAAATAACTCCTCCTATTTTGGTAGTGTTGGATTCATGTATGTTCCACTTTACTCACCAGCAATATCAAGGACTGATTTCTTTTATGTGAGCCTCTGCCCATCTACTAAGGAAATTTGAAATAAAAACATTTAAAATCAGAAAAACAGAATAAACCAGAAAAGAACTAACAAACTTCATGTGTCCCAAACCTGAATCAAACTAAGAGGTCATGCACAACTGGATCTCATTTAACCAATACAACATACATTTGGAATTCAGAAATATACTTCTTCTTTTGCAGCTTCCTAGTTCTAGGCCTCTGTTTATTATAAATGGGATCAAGACATTTATACATAATTTTAAAAGTTAAACACAAAAAGGCTGCAAGCACTATCATAAGTATTACAATAACTAGAATTACTTTTTTCCCTCTGTCCTTGCTACTGGCTAGAGTTATGCACAAATCTTTACCTATACATATAGTTCTGCATTTATTGGAGAGGGGGCAGGAGAGTAAACAACCCAAAGATAAACAAATTTACAGAGCTTAAATCTTTGTTCTGTAGACCTTAGTACTTTTAGGTGACTCTATGTTCTTTTGTTGAATCCATTTAAGAAATTAGCTTGTTTATTTCTTCTTGAGTAATAGTACAGTCTGCTTGTAAAATAAATTATTAGCAATTATCAAAGGTACTATGAGATTTCACAGCAGAATATGCCACTTCAGATCTCACTTACATGAAACTGTATCACTACAAGAAAGAACCCAATTCATTGCTCTCTTTAATCAATTTTACACAGTTCATCTTGATCACATGCTTTATAAATGCAATTTGTATGGACTGTAACTATCTTTCATCTAATTAATATTAATCTTCATATTAGAAGCTCCTGAGTTCCCTGGCCAGACCAAATATAAGCCAGAAATTATGCTCTGTCAAAATGCTTTCAATCAAGTTACCCAGGGGAAACAAAGGGAACAAAAGCTTCATCCTCAAAACTAAAAATAGGTAACTGAACCAAACAGGTTAAAAATAAAGCACTCAACAACTAAAAAACTCCAAAAAATAAAGCAGACTATAAAGTAGTGGCAAAGGTTGAAGAGAAGACTGTTTAAAGAGTGTAAGATTTTAGGTATTAAAGGAAAATTTTCCCTTTCCTTCAGGTGTGGGAAGAAAATTTCCTTAAACCACTTTTTTTGGTGCTTTAGTTCAGTTTTCAAGCATGAAACAAGCTCTAGGCTATTCAAGCATTTAGTTCATCTCCTAAAAGACCTTCTTAGTAATAGTCCATCCTGTTGACATAACACCTGGAGACAAGAGATCATTAAAAGCGTTCCCAGATAATGACACAACTTCAATATTGCCGAGTTGAAAGTAATGTTTCTTAAGCCTGGTATGTCTCATGCCAGCTGCTGTAAAAAGCCAAATTAATACCCTATTGTATTTGTTCCCCTTTCTCACTCAAGGGTTTTGTAAAATTTTTGCTGCAGACTCTGGAGCTGTGGAGTGTCTGAGTCTGCTAAATACATTTCCCCAAGCCCAAGAGACTCCTTGAACAGTACCTGCTGTGGGCAAGACTAACACAAAGAGCTACATGTGACTACACCCTAGGAGATCAAGAAATTCTGTAAATACTATTCCAGACCAGAGAACTGAACTGCACAACTAAGTCACATTTCTAAACTATGAATCCATCAGATAACTCAGCAATTCTGAATCCCAAAGGGATCAAACTTTGACGAGTTACATTACATCCCTAGGAATCCGCAATCTAAAACAGCCTGTATAGGATACATTTGCCTCTGCATTATTTCAACACATATTCCTTGAACAGGTACCAAAATCACCAATAACTTGAAGCACTGTGCTTTAAACAGGAACTATCGTATAGCTACTGAAATTACAGAGGATAAGAAAAGCCTTTTTGAATGCATTTCTTACCAGGAATCCTAATGGGGGGATTTATCAAGGCAGAAAAGATGTCTGTTATTACACAGATTTTGTGACATAAATGCAGCATCTAGAGACCCAAAGAAGGGCCTCTGGGCCCAAGAGCATCTTTGTGTTTTACTCTGCTAATGCAGGCAGCCCAACAAAAAAATACTTTCTCTCCTTGTAAATTTTGTCTTCCTTAGCATCCATACTCATTCTTCTACAGCCTTTCTCCCTTTCAGAAAAGCCCTTCAACAGCTCTGTTTTCACTGGGTTAATCAGTAGGAGGCAAGAGAAGCCTGTTCAACAGAATTATAACAATGAAATGTAGGCTTCATTAAACATTTTAATTCTGGATTCTCTCTATTTAACCACCGAAAAAGAAAAAAAAGCATGACAACTTTGTACTCCTCTTTGCATATCAAGGGCACCGATGAGCCTTCTTCCAGTTCTGATGCTGCATTCAAGTCCGCATTCACCTAAGCGTGTGCCTGACAAGCTTGTGCTCCCAAAGTAGTCAGTGGCCTCAGGCGGCTCCTGTAAACTTGCAACCTGCAAGAAATGCACTGAATGCCAAATCCCTTCTACCTGCGTGCTGGGCTTTGCTCTCTGAGCCGTTGGTGGAACGGCATCACCCAGCAACAAGTGCAGGAACAACAGACATGAAGGGAAAAGCATAAGGGAAGAGATGGTGAATGATGTGGAGGAGCTGAAAGAGCCTGCAGTAACTTGATCTACTTTTTCACCTCATATCATCAGAGCTTTGAAAGAAACATCCTCCACTGGCACCATGTTCAATTCATGGCAGTGTGAAAAGTTGAGTCAACAAACCTGTTTAGTTTTTATTCAAACAAGAATTATACTGCTCTGAAAGGGAGTTGATCACTTTGAATATAATGACTGAACTCACCGTTTAGATTAATATATTAAAAAGAGACAGGGATTCATGTGAAGCCAGACTTGAAGCTCAAAATGTTTCAGCCACAACACTTCCCTGAAGTTCTATAAAAAGAATCTTGCTTTGATTAAATTCAAAAGAAATGGATGAAGAAAAGTAGTACAGTGTCACATTTTTTCTCATTTTCTAATGACTAAAGACAGACATTTAAAATATGTTCTACTTCCAAGCATGTTCACAGACATGAAACTTAGCACCTTCCAAGGTCCTAAGTCTTCACAGGATTACAACTCACTTTTGCTATTGCATTAATACTGAAATGGCTGTCGTGCCTCCAGAAATAGCCCAACTAGACAGACATACTTGTGGGTGGGGGTAGGTTTATAAAAAAAATCTCACTGCAGAACCCATCACAAACAAAACAAACCTCCAATCCCAAACTTCTTAAAATACACTTTTATACAGAGCTTTCATGAACTAAAGAACATTATCTCACTTCATCATGGAGAAAAAATTACTCGGCTATATATGGTTTATATACAGTAGGGGAAGGTATACAAATTAAATTCTATTAATCTTTGTTCACAGTAAACTCTGCCATGCAAAAAAAAAGTCTTTTTCATAAAAAATTATCTCCGTCCCATATACAAAATGAAACCACCTCACAAGCAGATATGAAGCACTTGCAAGTTCTCCTTAGAAGCCATTAGTAGTTGAGAGGTGCAGTCATCAACTTCCCAATACAGCGCCCAACATAAAGGGATCTAATTATCCTTAATATTTGGCTAGGAATTTTATTTGTATCTGCCAGAAAAAAGGGAGAATAATGGAATCTACAAACAATAGGAGAGCTTGAAAAAATATCTCCTCCTGCTGCCAAAAAAAATTAAAAACACAGAGTAATGAAGATATGAATCTCTTTCCACCCATGGTCCATAGTAAAAGACAGATGAATCTGAAGAATGTTATCTTTAGAGCCTTCCCCTGCTTCTGCCCCTTGCCTTCCACATGTATTTATCAGTTGTCAGTACATTTCAGACTGTAAATAAACCGTAATAACCTCCATATTTCTCTTTGCAATATTCAGAAATTAATCTATACATTAGGATAGGAAACCCTAAAACACTTCACTGATGAAATCAAAGAGATCATCAAGCACAATGCTAGGAGAACTAATAAAGATAAATTTTAAAAAATTTGAAGGATGCTAATGCAAGTAATAATTAGAGTGAGTCTTCATCCACTGAGTAATGTCCAAACTCCCACAGATTTCAGAGACAAGGCTGAGCACACAGTGGAGAAAAATCCTTGAAGTCACATGTGTTATTAAAACATTAAATATCAGATCCGATTTATGAAAGGCAATAAAATTCAACTTGTCAATTCTGTGTATGTTTCAGTTCTCCAGGTATCACATGCAAAACTTAAGCAGACCACCTCCAAGAAAGCAAACAGTTTTAAGTAATGTAAAATATTAATAAAATCTTTGACAGTATTTGTACTTCAGTAGATGTTTATTTTTGGAATATGAAAGTAACTTAAGGATTTAGACCCCAGGGAGAATTTCAAAAGCCCAACCTTCAACAATATCTACATGAAGTAAATGTGACCAAGAGCCTGATTCAGCCAAGCATTTCAATATATCATTAAAATCAGACTTCTGCTGAAGTCCTTTCCTTTTTCAACAAAAATACACAGGGCTATGTTTTAAGTGCTTTGTTGAACTGAGGCCCAAGTTCTAATTTCCTTTATTTATCTTAGATACAAAATGGCCAAAGGAAGGGGTCAAATGCTGCAATAGATAGGTTATGGGTTTAAGGACACTGGAACTGCTGCTATAAAATGCCCTGGGAAGAAAAAGGAAAGAGAAGTAGTTTAACGATGGAAGTAATGGGAGGAATTCAGATAGTTTAAGATAAAGTCTAAACAACTGCCTCAAAGTCTTTTAGCTTATTTGTCCTATCTTCTCCTTGCCTCATATAATCTTCCCTCCTTCCAGCTTCTTTTATTTTAAAGTAAGATCCTGAGGGAATGTGGGCACAAATAACAACACAAAACGATAAGCAGAGACTAGACAAAAGTCACTGCAAGCAGCTGCACAGAGCAGCCCTGCATTGACAGGAGATGCACCAAATGATTTAGTAAGATTTTCTTTTGGTCTCCAATTTCTACAAATCCACAGTTCCTTTTGCTGTCACAATACTTGCAAATGCACCAATTCCATGCAAAACTGTGTGTAGTAACTAAGGAAACAGAATCCATTTTCAGGGAGGAATGGAGAATAAGACAGGCATAAGCTGCCTTCTCTTTGATGTAGTTCAGCAGTGCCAGGATTCCACCTACAGATACTGAAAGAAACAGTAAAAAAGCAGTAAAAGAAGGTTTCTTTGCAACTCAATTCATTGCCTCAGATAAAAATAAGCTTTTCCTGTTATAGTAGTCCAGAACTTGGAATTTTTAATAATATAGTTCCTTAACAGGACTTGGAATAGCACTGTACTCTGTGAATTAAGTCATGACAATATGAGAAAAGAAAGTCACACACTCAGCTGATGCTCTTTGATAAAGCTGGTTTGCAGAAGGTCACAGATGTGCACTTTTGTATTGCAGAGAAGAATTAACTAAGAAACTAGAAGTTCGTATTTTGGCCATCCCCAGATGTAAACACAGACTTTTAAACAGAAGGACTTGCATTCCCTATTCCCTGCTCCCAGACTACCAATAAACTTAACACCAGCACTGAGTTCCTTGCAACTCCAGAACAGAACTAGATTGTGATAATGATTTTTTGATTACCAGCTTTTGAGAAGTCCTCTTCTTCAAAGCTGCTTATGGCCTAAAACAACTGTTTCATGTGGGAGAACAAAAATGAAGGCAATTTTCATATAGACTACAGAAACAGGGTGTGTGCAGGTGAAGGAAAAGTTGCAGAAAAACAAAACAATTGCAAAGGGAAGGAAAGAAAAAAAACCAAACCCAGGACAGAAACAGTAGTTCTCACTCCTAAGGATTTACATGCTTGCATACACACGTACATATGTAAAAAAGAATGCATTCACATTTAACTCCTACCTATCTTCCAATGAATAACTTCCCTGACTCCCCCTGCAAATCAGAACTGGATACAGCAGTACCTCCACAGCCTGCTCTGAGACAGTACCTTGCACCTGCAGTTATTCTGTCATTTTAAACAGAGTCCCAGCAAAAAGGCTGAGTTTGTAGCTGAAGATATTTCCCCTGCCAAGGTCACCTGGATGAGGTTGTGTTTCAAATGATCCATATTGGCATAATACTTTTGAGAAAAACTAGACCAACTGTTAGCTTCCAAAAACATTAGCCAAGCAACTGAAGAGGTCAATATCAGCTAAAGTACAGGTTATTTCATTTTTTTTTGGATTTGATTAATAAATATTCCTAGAATAGCAAATGAAATATTATCCTGGTCTGTCCATTGGTATATTCAAATAAGATGTTTTCTAGCTCCAAAACCATTTGGGAAGGGTTAGTATTAAGTAATCTGAAAGTTTTCTGATGAGGCACCCAAATCTGAACTTTCTCAGAAAATTACAAAGAGGACACAGCAGGATCACCCATACAAATAAGCAGCACAGTTCTGAGGAAGTCTTTACTCTGCAACAATGCAAGGGGTTGCCTAGAATTTTCCAACTAAAGAGTAAGTAGCTTTTCCAGGCCACACTCAGGGTAAATATATGCAAGATAGATAGAAGATGTCTGTCTTGTTAATGAAATGCAAACACTTTAATTGCCATTTGTCTTCATACCTACAGACAATACCCCCAAATAAGTAACTTGCCTAGTGTTAGCATTATGTTCAATATGACAAAACACACTAAAAGCAGGCAGAGAACAGCTTACACTATAAAGACGAAGACTAAAATTCAAATGCTGCAAATAAATTAATTGAGGATGCACCTACTTTGACACTCTACACTTTAATAGTGTGGAATGCCTTTCAATGGTCTCATTTACCCATCAACATAAAAGGAGTTTATTTCACTGACTCCCGTTAACCCTTTGTGGATTTTCAGTAACAAATTTTGTGCCTATTTCCAATATTTCTTCCTTCTGTCCCCAATGTTTATTCAGGGTGTATGCTAAAGAATGGGGAATACAAGAGATACATTTTAAGTTCTTCAATCTAAATCCTACTTTTTGGCTTTCTGCCTCTTTCCTAAATATTAAAACAAACGACTCATTTCTTCAAGACCTTCTTACTAAAAATAGTTGGTTGGACTGCTTAATTGTGTTAGCTGAAACACAAACATAAGAAAAAGGAAAGGGATTTGTAGAAAAAACATTGAAGAGAAAAAAAAAATCAGATTTCATCTGGCCTTCCCATCACCACTTAAGAGAATTGTTTTGTACTTACATCATCAGGAAATAAAATACTATCCTCTAAGGACCCCGACTCTATACAGAAGGAAAAAAAAAAAGAAAAAAAAGGAAGGCTCAAAGTTCATATCCCCCTCAGAGGAGTTCGCCTAAAGTCACATTTTCTGTCATATTAAAAAAAAAAAANTTTTCTTCATATAAAAAAAAAAAAAAAAAAAAAAAAAGAAAACCAGAAAAAGCTCCCTTAGAACAACTAATTAAGAAACGTGACCTGGAATTTAGTTTTACCGTTTTCAAACTCTAGGCTGCGGGACTAAGTGGAAAACATTGTACTTAATCAGTAACAACCTCTAACGACTTTATTATCAGTGCTAAAGGGGAACTGCCCTAACCCAAACCTTCCGCACATTCTTCTTGGCCCTGAGCTGGTGGACAAACGCAGCTTTTCACACGGTGCTGGGCTCAGCCGGAGCCAGCACCCGGGGCCGAGCTGCCCGGAGGGGCCGAGGTGCCCAGACAGGGCCGGGGTGCCCAGCGGGGGCCGAGGTGCCCAGAGGGGGCCGAGGGGCCCGGAGGGGCCGAGCTGCCCAGAGGGGGCGAGGCGCCCAGAGG
>VZRO01002890.1:204129-315799 GCA_013397915.1 Daphoenositta chrysoptera
GCCGAGCTGCCCAGACAGGGCCGGGGTGCCCAGAGGGGCCGAGGTGCCCGGAGGGGCTGAGCAGCCCAGAGGGGCCGAGGTGCCCAGAAGGGCCGGGGTGCCCAGAAGGGCCGAGGTGCCCAGAGGGGACCGGGGTGCCCAGCGGGGGCCGAGCTGCCCGGAGTAGCCGAGGTGCCCGGAGGGGCCGAGCTGCCCAGAGGGGCCGAGCCGCCCAGAGGGGACCGAGGTGCCCAGGGAGGCCGAGCTGCCCAGGGAGGCCGAGCTGCCCAGAAGGGCTGAGGCGCCCAGAGGGGCCGAGGTGCCCAGAGGGGGCCGAGGTGCCCAGAGGGGCTGAGGCGCCCAGAGGGGCCGGGGTGCCCAGAGGGGCCGAGCTGCCCAGGGGGGCCGAGCTGCCCAGAGGGGGCCGAGGTGCCCGGAGGGGACCGAGCTGCCCAGGGGGGCCGAGCTGCCCAGAGGGGGCCGAGGTGCCCGGAGGGGACCGAGCTGCCCAGAGGGGCCGGGGTGGCCAGAGGGGCCGGGGTGCCCAGCGGGGGCCGAGCCGCCCAAGCTGCGGCCGCCGGGCCGGCGGAGAGCAGCGGGCAGCCCGGCAGGGCTGCGCCGCGCCTTATATGGCGAGGCGCTGACGTAATGGTGCATAGGCTGGGGCCGGCGCGCGGCCGTCCCTCATTGCCGAGCGGGAGCGCTGGAACGCTCGCAGCCCCGATGCCACCGCGCAGCGCCCGCGCCGTGCAGCACCGGCTCGCCTCGGAGTGCTATAGCCCCACAGCGCAAGGTAAGGCAGAGAGGGTGGGAAGCAAGCTTCTTCTGGCAAGCACTGGCGCTTCTGGCTTTTTCCTATCGAGATACTTTTTTCTTTTAAAAAGTCACTTCCCCCCCCCCCCAAAAAAAAAAAAAAAAAAAAGGGTGAGGACTGAGAAACAATGAAATACCCCGAAACAGCACCAGGAGATCTAGAAGATGTCTGGTTAGTCATATATAGGGTGACTATTTCAAGCGTTAAAAACTGTCTTTAAAACAATTCCTACAGAGGCAACAGATGAGGAATTAACAAAGCATTAAAGAAGGAGAGAGTTATGAATTACACACACTTTCCAAATGGTCGGATAAAATCATGACTGCATTTAAAGCTGTGGAAGGAGTCCCAACAGTATTGTAGTATATTAGGTAGAGCTACTGCCTCTCTTTCTGCTGCATTTACATGCATATGCTATATATTAGTCGACATGTATGCACACGTCTCTAAGCATTTACTATACTTTTGAACAACTTCTACGGTAGTTTACAGAGCAATGTATAAATTGCCACAAACATTACTCTGCAATAAGATTATGCTATGTCTAAAAGAAAGAATTGCAACTAGTTCAATTACTAACAAACTTTTCAACTCCTACACACTGCTTCCCTCTTCTGTGTCTTGGGTGCAAGTGTCAAATCACAAGAGGGCAGAACTGTCAGATTTTGATGAAAAAAACTTTAAATCCTGGTCAAACACATGATGAGTGTGAGAATCAGAAAACACACTGCTCTCTTCAAGGCTTATTCTGCAAGATGCTCAACAGTATTGCAGTTATTAACTCCAGAAAACAGGGAATAAAAAAGAGCCCTGACGAGGCACAAAACACCTTGAAAGATTAGATTTCAGTGTGTTTATAACTCACATCTGCATAGTATGCAAAATTACACTGTCCTCTCCGTTAATTAAGGGCCAAACCCTGTCAAATCCTTGTTTATAGGAACAACTGCAATTAGGTCAGTTGCACTGTCCTGCTTGGAAGTTGGAACTACTGAGCACTGCTCTTCAGAGTACTGTGTAATTTAAAATGTTAGAAAAGTTAGAGCTTAAGACCTTAAAACTCGAACTCTTCTTACAGGTAAAACATGTTTTTGTGGTATGTTTTCCTTAACACGAAATTAAATTAGCATGAAATTTTAGGAGAGAAATAAGGGTTCTTCTTCCCTTTATTTGATGTTTTAAATCCTGCAAAATCCTTGTTCAAGTACATATTTAGGAAAAATCAAAGCTGATAAAAACATCATTGTTGTAGTATCACGCATACATGGATTTAGAGGCTGAGCCAAAATACCATGTGTGAACTTTTTCATGACTTCTTTTGGCTTTAAACATGGAGAAAATATGAAGCAGTTATTTTCAACATGCGTCTAAAAATGTCAGTATAAAGGGACATTTTATTTCAAAGATAATTCACGTATTTGTGTATTATGAACCTCGGCAATTAGCTAAAAGTCACTTCCATGTTTCCAGCATACTCTTTTTTGTAACAAGCAAAATTTATAGCTCTGTTGATGAGAGAATCAGGGAAGAGGGCACTGTATAGCATATATAGAATGAAAAGAATCCTAGCAACCAGAACAAATGTAATTTCATAGTAGAAAAACAATACCCCGTATCAGTATCCTGAGCCCCTTCTGCTCGCTATTCTGTCATATCTGCAGAGTCCTGGCAGTTTTAAAATGATTACTTAGTTTTCTAAATATCCAGTGTCAAGTTATAAAGTAAAAAACGTAGCTGCGTTATGAACAAGATGTGTTAGGAAGCAAAGTTAAGTAACAGTCCTCAAAAAGTGTCTAAGTAGAAAGGATATACTGAGGAAGGCAAAATATGACAATATGACAAAGAAAAAATATTAACAGGAATGCTACATATGCAATAACTTTGGTAAAAGCAGTAAGCAGAAAAAGAAAAAAGTCTCCCCATAGGTAAGAGACAATTTCAGCTGCTCCAAATCCAACAAAGGGTAACTTCTATCACTAACTACTGCTTTAGCAGTATCTAAAGTACCATCTGTACTGTGAATACTGCTAGCCTAATACAAATCATAACATCTATCAAAAGCCAGAACTCTACTTCCCATAGTCTGTCTTCCTTAGATTAAAAGAGAAGAAAACCCATTCTTCACTTAATACTTACCAGACCAATTTTGCTCTCATTTATACTGGTAAAACTCCAAAATAATTAGATGGAGGTGCAATGTTTAAACTCTCTCACTGCTGTTTCCCCCCCCCACCACCACCTCTGTACTACTCTCCTTTGTTATATCAGACTTCTTAACATGTGTTGGGTATTAATTAATCGGTATTCTTAATTTTAAGTGATTAAAACTAGCTTCTGTTAGTTAAAAGAAGACAGTGAAAGAAAATAATCATCACGTAACTCAGACTTAAAGAATTGTAATTCTTCATCTAAATTTCTTTTTATAGTAATTTTTCCCAACATCTCATGTGAAAACATTTTAAGAACAAATATATCCTCCAGAAATGAAAGTCAGCTTCCTATCAAACTGCATTTTGTTTCTTTCCCGTCACTTCGCTTTCCTCCACTGACTAACATCTGCTGACAGCAGAATTTTTAGAGATTTGATGCAGAAGACAAGGGATCTAACTTCAACTGAGTTTCTATTCCTCATCACTATGAGTAAAATCAAATTATTTCTTGATTTGTGCTGAGCAACAGCATTTTCATAGTATTTACCTAATACTATGATGAATTACCAAATTTACCCTTGTTATGGGATTAAAAAAAAAGCCTGGTTTTACTCCCGGTGAGTTTTTACTCCCGGTGAGTTTTTACTCCCGGTGAGTTTCCCCTCTGTGGTAGATCTTAAAAGACTGAGTTTTCTTCAGGAAAAATTCTTTACCACACGTAGTTTGGCATGGGCAAGCAAACAACTACAGCTCCTCTGGACCTTTCCTACAAGCAGCTGTTCTCAAATCCAGGGTGTGGTACTACCTGAATACAGTTCCTTAAAAAAGCAATTAAAATATCCAAGTCAGAGAATTCTAAGGAGTTTACAATGTAGGAAGACATATCTTTAAAAACCATTGTATCAAGTGTAGTTCTGTCTCATTAATAGTTTCCCTCAACACGTTATCATGTCACCAAGATGATTTGAACTTAGAAACTATGTCTTATCAATAATTTTTAATTGCTTAGGGTTATTCTTTCATACTGAATGGATTCTGCCATGGTACCCTTAGGGTTTAGGCTGAGCTTTCTGATGTAGTTGAAGGCTTGATTAGTTCAACCATTCACTAAACTGTGCTACTCGGCTCCAAGAAGGTAAAAATCGCTGCTGAAAAATTCTAAATATAGCACCCAGTCTTGTGATTTAAGTGAAGTAATGGACAGTTTGACTCTTAACACCTCTCAGTACACTATGCTGATTTTGAGGTTCACTGTGTTTTCTGGCAGCAAGACAAAAATCACTTTGATTGCATGTCCAGTGCACCATGTGGTTCCTGAAGTGCAGTAGCTGCACTCACACCGATGCACCAATGGAGCACTCTCAGGCAGTTCCAGCTCACTTCTCCAGGGTGTTCACAATTTCTAGCAGAATGTATTTGAAGATTTTCTGAGGCAGTCTGTGGCCACCAGTTAAAAACAGGACAAAAAACACTTCCCAAAGCAATTGTTCCTCACCAGAGCTGATGTGACAGTGAAGAGGTGAATGCTCATGCAAACAGTGAATGCTGGCTGAACACCCAGCAACATCATTGTATAACCCTCCTTTAATAGCAGTATGGAAATATTGGGGGTGAAAGTTCAACCCAACCTTGCTAGGTAACATTTCCACACAACTCAAAACCATAACCTTGGACATTCATGCTGATAAATGCATGTACTTTCTGCCTGTTGCAAAAGTCACCGCTGCAGCTCATCGTGCACATGACGATGATGTAACATAACTGCTTGACTTCGGCCTCAGGCTGGGCAGGTGACCACCAGGGACTGGTTGCTGAGGCAGAGCAGCAGAACTTGAGCCATTCTGCTTCACACTGCATGCTCAAAGAAGCTGAGAAACCACAGCCCACAGCCACTTAACTGCTCATGCCCAAACTTCTCAAACCTTTATAGACGTACATCAGGTAGGGTACACAAAGCTCTAGTGAATGTGACTGAAAACGTGGATGGGAAAAAACCCACTTTTGACAAGAAAAACATTCATTTGCACACGTCAGGGATGTGAAACAATACATCAGATTTCATTATCCTTTATAGATTTCCAAAAGCCTGGGAAGGAACACAACAATTGCACTTGAATGATGGATAGAGTTCTTAAAAGCTGCCTTAAACCTAATACTCAATGCATTTTCTTTCAAATTCATTGCAGACAGCTGATTTAAAACTTTGTCTTTTTTTTTATTAGAGACACGAAGCTTATCTAGTGTTTGCATAGCAACTATCGTAATGACAGAGTAAGAGAATGAGGAAAAATTTTTAAAACAAATGAAGCAGCATGATGCTATTACCATAAAAAAACCACATAAAACTGGCTGCTTAAAAATGGAAAGTAATGCACAATGCACTCATAAAACTCACTTTTTAATTACACATTGAATTTTAGCACATGGACAAAACTATCTAAGAGTTAAGTTTAAGCTGACTGAATTCTGTCAACTTTCAATGGATCTTTTTTTTTTCTTTTTTTTTTTTTTACAATTTATACAGCTTTCAGTCATTAAGTCTAATTATGAATAAAATTAGGAAATTTTATCACATGTAAGTTTGGCCTACCTGAAACTAACGTCACCCATCATGTTCCCAAACATGATTCTATTCTACTTAGCCACAGAGAGGTTTCTCAGAAGAAGCCTAATAAGAGCCACAGTTGTTTTTGTTTTCTACTTCAAAATGCCACCTGCGCCCNTCTCAGTAGAGCCATTCTGTTACAGATCCATACCAAAAAAAAAGGAAAGTGGTTTATACTGGTCATTTGAACCTGAGGGTGTAACAACTCCACATTTGGGGCAGCCAATCCTAATCTAAATATTTTAAATCTAGGATTGAACACACTAACTTGGATGTAGGAAGGTGTGGAAAAAAAAAAGCAATGCTCAAGTGTTAATGCTTAAAGCTGAAACATTTTTCTTAACTTGCAAAATACTACTATATACTCTTTCATGTAAAGAGAAGTCTTTTAATTAGCAGCCCATTATCATTCCCAAACTAAATACTGAGTTGCCTTCAATGAAAAGGCCACCATGAACCTTGGCAGCCCTAAAACCTCTAAAATCTGTGTTTCTAAAGACTTACCTAATATATATAAATGGGCATGTTCATTTGTATGCATATGAGTAAGCAGAGCAGGGGGATAAGACTCGGCAGCGAGGTCAGCGAGTACAGCTTCACTACAGGCCAGTTCCAGATGACAAACAGCTGCCTGCGAGGGTGGTGCGGGGACGACACCAACCGGTGGAGAAGGCTGAGGCTCTTGCTGGGCGATGCAGACATGGGTGCCCCTCTGGGAATGCAGCAGACAACCGCTGGCACCAACAGTCAATATTTTGCTAACCCATATAAAGGAGGAGGGAGGAAAATGTAACCTGGTATACAAAGGAGCAGCCACTTTGGAAAGGGTCTGCTTGTCCCTGCTTTGTTCCCACCCGCTACTTTGAGCTCTATAGGATTACTGTCATCTCCGTAGATAGCAAAGTTTCCCTATTTCAGTCAGGATTAACTAGGTGTGAGGAATCAGAAATTGACACTGGTAACATTTTATAACTTACAAATTACCCTCTCGTATAGCTAGATTTAAGCAGTTAACTAAACAACTTGCAAGTTCTGTCTAGAGATAACTTCTATTTTCAGCATTTGAAATCACATTATAAATTAATGATAAAAGCTAAAATGTATTACATCAGAAACATACTGTACATAAAAGCATGCTACAGCTCCTTCATTTTCAGTGACATCTGAAACAAACTATAACGTGAATACCACAGACCATCAGCCAAGAGGCAAGAAAAGAGATCAAGTAGGACATGTAGCCAAATGTCACATAACGATACTGAGTTATAAATCAATTTGGGGTACACTAACGAGGCACAGAATGTTCAACTGAATTCACAGTTCCTTAAAGAACAAGGAACACAAAGTCTTCATATGACGGGACAAGGGAAGCATACATGCACGTGACCCTCCTCTTTCCTAAAAAAGCATTTTCCTATGACAGTTTCTGAAAGGCAAAGAACACTGGAAAACAACTAAAGATGGAAAAATTGAGTATCTCTCTTGGCTTTAGAAGACTGCTCAGACCAATTTTAAAAGAGTTTAAGAACTCATTGATCACAGAAATGCTAGAACTAGTTAAATCCACTTTTTTCATCCCAACAATTTAGGGTTTTTTTCCCTAGGAAATAGAGAAACATTTATTTTTCAAAGCAAGCAAGTTACTCCAGCTGCTTAACACACATGCAAGTAGCTAAAAAAATCAAAACACCACAACCACCCCAAACACTGTTATTGGCATTCTGAGTGGACATATGACAAAATATGATCCAATTTCTTTTACTCTTAAGCCGGGTATTTGATCTTTAACACAGTGAACAACCAAGACTGCACAAAAATGGAAAAATCTTATTTCAACACATCATAATCAACAGACCTGAGAGTAAAAGATGTTCTTCTTCAGTAAACAACTCATTACAGGTGAAGAAGCTATCTAAACTATCATTTGCTGTTGAACTGTTGATTAAATCTGTGAAGTAAACCTTGGTTAGAACTATAACCATTAAAAAAATTCTCAAACTATCATCTTTAGTTCTCCAATGTAGCTCCCTGTCCTGTAGTCTAAAACAATGTGTTAGTCCTCTTTGAAGAGGATCAGTTTGGAGAAAGCATGTAAACTCAAATGCTGAACAAGAGCACCTTTGCTCAGGATTAACATGTTTTAAGACAAAACATGCATTGACTTTGCACCTTTAGATAATTCACCAAGTGCTCCCAGGTCTATGTGGCCAGAGGCCTACAGGGAGAAGAGAAAATACTTCCAAACATTTCGCAGGTACTTTTAGAACAGATAGCAAGAAAATGAATAATCTCCCAGGTGGCTAAGTCACCAGAACTATAGAAGTTCAATACCTAGAACTGTACCCAGAAGCAATTTGTAATGCATCAGAAATAGTTCCCATACAATTTCCGAAGGTCACAGGGTGCAAACCAGGAAACTAGCAGGAGTCTTCATCACTTGTATCTTCAAAGCCAAGTTTAGCTAGTTAACCCTGCCACAAGGCATTGCTACTATCTCTCTCACCTGTATCTCCAACATGAAGTGCTGGCCAAGTCTTAGAGAAAATGGACACCTTCACATTATCAGGTCTATGGGGGAAAGATGCATATTTAGCTTCAAAATGAAACTTCTGTTTGATATTAACAGTGTTGCTGTTAACATTATTACTTACAATCTTGGCTACCAGAAAAAGTTGCAACTGTTTAGCAAACCTGATAAAAGCCTCAACTGCACTGCTTCACAGCCAGCATCAACCTAGCATCAAGGAGAATTTAAGTACCTCAAGCTAAATTTGCAGTAACAATTAAGATTTATGTTTTCTGACAAAAAAGAAGGAATGGGGTGCCACCCAAGCCCAGTTTCAAACACTCAGAGTTTATTAAACACATACACGGAGCTACTTCAGGAACTAAGCACACCAGAAAAAGGGCTTACTTTCCTTAGGTTGTATGTATATAATAAAGATTTTATGAGTATGAGCAGAACAGAACCCTCAAAAAGTCATGGAATTTGAATCCACCTGCAAAGCAGTGACACCACCTATATAATTTCCGAGGAATGTTTGTCTAATTGTTTATAACCAGCCTCATTCCTCCAAATAATGGCAAGCTCTCAGTCTTCCCTGAGAGTCCCATTCAGCACTAAAGTATCTTTATTTAACTTACCACGTTTAATCTATGTGGTTTAAATCACAGTTTCAGCACATAAATTCTTGTCTTGTACACTGGACATGAAGAGAGCATAATAAAGTTTGCAGACAAGTTCCACCTGTCTAGAAGCAAGTGGCCACTGAGCAGCTTATCCAGGGCTGGCAGCATGAGTAGGATGCCTTCAGTTCAAAAGACAGTGTGTATGGCAGTATGGAAACTTCTAGATTTTACCACTACTGATGACTGATAATATACGGCCATGGTTAGCATAAGAGATAGGCACTGTGCCTACTCTGCCCATGGATGAAAATGCAGCCCCAGACATTTATTTTTATATAAATTGTGTGTTAAAATTGTTTTAGAGAACATCCAGTTCCTGTAAATGTTATGGGAAAATGACATTTACGACTAACCAGTTTCCTCTGAGTAACATGATGTGTTATTGTTGGCTGAGTGCCATTTTCTGTCATACCAAAAATAGTAACTAATTGAAGTTAAAAGTTTCTATAAATTGGATTCTTGCACAATTATGCCCAATTCTGGTCAAGACAGCAGCACCAGCACTGCCTCAGGTGAATCAGATACCAGAACGGCACCTATTTTCCCACCTGCGCCCCCTCCCCCCAAAAAAAATTCCATAAAAGAGGTCCATCTTGAACCTACACACTATGATGTTACATACAGAATAAATTTTAAAAATCACAGGATTTATCTATAGAAATTGCTTAAAGAAAACTCAGACTGTTCTCTTAATATAAAACAGTATCATTGAATTGAAGTGTAAAAATATGACTTAAGGGTTACAAACTTACACTGAGCTGAAGCAACTGACTCGTTCAGAGAATCAGAACTTCTACAAACTCAATCAGCTGAAGGATGCAGAGTAGGCAAGACAAAAACTCAGACCTCCAAGTATTACTCTTCCATCAATAGTAAACACAGCATGGCAGTGATAGCAAAGTAGGATTTCCCTTGCAAAGCAAACACACATGGCTGGGATCATCAATGCTAGTAGCAGCCAGAACTATCCACAATTTGGGCAAGCTGCACTCCCTTGTTTGTGCCTAATCTTTCCATGGGTAGTGGGGGTGAAGACAGGGCTCCAAACGACAGTTTTCAGGAGCTAAGTTAACTCCTGTAAGAGTTCTTCACTTGGTAAATCCTAGCAGGAGGCTGCAATGGTATCAATTTCTAGTACTGACACTCCGAACAGAAAATGCAAACCCGTCCACCTGCCCACAGGGTGGATTAAGCCCTGTCCTGCTTATCTCTGCAGTAGTGAGTGTTTTGTAACACCGGTGATTTTAAAAACAGCTCAGTAACTGTGGTCAAACAATAGTGTTCTATCACAAATAATGCTTAAAGTATACACTTCAAACAAAATTCAGGTTCATAAAGACACATGATTTCTCCCATCAATTTAACTTGTTAGCATGTAACATCAAACGTCAAATGCAATCATTTCAATGACACTTTTTTAAAAATCACAGATTATAAAAAGCAGTATCTGTCTTGGTTTATTTTGTGTAATTACTGCACTTAAAACCTATTTGGATTATAATAATTTGCAAAATCCATTACAGTAAGCTTTTCCATTTTAATAAATCTGAGGATCAGGTACAAAATTTCACTTGTTAAAGATGAAGACAAGACAGAAGCAGGACCTAGATTAGTAACTGAAAAGTTCTGCCTCAGTCTTGTTGCTCTGACCCCTATACCACATCTCTTGTGGTTCATCTTTCCATTTCCTTCAGAAAGCTTTCCATCTGCAGAACTGTAATTTGCTGGCTGACGTAAATTTGAAGAGTTCCAAATTCTGGTGTTGCATCTGAAATTACTGGCTTTATTTCTGATTTTATAGGCAGTGTGGTGGGAGACATTGAGAGAGATAGGGGAGGAAGGGGGAGGTGGTGAATAAGCACTATGGTAACATTAAAAAAAAATCCTGTATTACTAAGTAACAAAACCCAAGTGCTATTCCCGTGAGCTGGTTACCTTATTGAGGTATTTAGATTCAGAGCAGAAGAGGATTAAGTCATGCTGTATTCACACAATCATATGGCATTGAAATGCCAACAATAATAGATACTGACTTCAAAGAATACCTGAAATAGCTCTTAAATTTAGAAAGAGGGAAGAAGAAAGCAGAGTGCATCTCAGAAGAGGTGACACAGCAGAGTCCAGCTCACAATTCACTGTGCCATATTTTCTAATAAGCTGGATGCTGGGACCCAGAGTTTTTAAATCTAACTTCAAGTAAAGCTCATTAATATTGTGGTTTTCTCAGGTTAGTGTTCACTTAAAATTTAAAAGGATAAGCAGTCAAGTCAAAAAACAAACCAAAAACCTGCCAACAATTTAATAGGACAGCATCTTCTTTACTCCCACCTAAAAATCCCACTCTCACCTCCCTATCATAATCTCAGACTCTGCAGATGACTGCCATTAGAGGATTAGAAATGAACATCAGAATTAATAATTATCACAGTGACATTCAAATCCTTACTGCCATAGAAAGCATTAATGCTTTTTACACAAGACTGATGTCTTGATAGGGAACTTCCAAGAACATCTAGATACAGAAAACATGTAATTCAAGATAGAAAATTTTTTTCTTAAACTGAGGTTTCATAATAAAATAAAACTGAATTTTAGTGCTGAAGTAAAATTACTTGAACTGGAATTTAATCTGGTATTAAATTATCCAATATAAATTTGCTACAAGTTTCTCACACCATTTGCTGTCACCGAATTTACCCAGGATTTCGTAACATTTATGAGTGCAAATATCCCTATATCACCAGTAAGAAATTTCAGCAGCTTAGTAGTTGTGAAATCATGGTCACAAACATTAGTGTTCCAGAATAATTAATTTTTAAAAGCATATACTATCTACATATGTTTACTCAGCATCACAGCTAAATACATCTGGTTATCCATGTGAAATTTTGCCCGTTAACCCAGAACTGGCAATACCATTCATCTTCTATGACTTCTATGAAGACTTGTAAAGCAAGTCAGCATTTTAAGCATCAGATAAAACTGTAATTACTTTGTGATAGTCTATGGAGTAATAAGAACTCACTCCTCTCTCATTAAAAGTTCTGATTTTACACAATAAATTTCCTTACTGGGAAATTTGCCTTACAGAGTCTCTTGCAATTGAGACACCCTTTGTGGAGGTTTGCATCCTAGCATAAACTAATTCTTTGAAATTTACAGATGTAAATTAATGTAATGGAAAACAAATTTTAAAATAAGTATTCACATTCTGTTGGGAAGTGCTGACTGATTCAGATAAAGCCAGCAGATTACACAACCGCTATGGTATGTTGTTGCTGCTGTAATTTCAAAGGCTTTTGACTTTCTTTATGATGGGGGAAAAAGAAGCATTAATAAAGATCATAGCCATAAAAAAAGCTGTAACATATGCCTTCATAAAAACTGGACATCAATAAATAGAACTGTAGAAAAGGAAAAGAAAAAATTTTTAAAATGCATAGCCACCCCTAGATCAGAAATATTTTAACAAACCCAAATTTTATTTCAATGAACTGTGGAAGGCACAGACTGGGTTTCTTCCAAAAATAAATATTTAACTGCACTGGTGTCAAAAAATTACAACAACTTGTAAGATTTACCAGAAATGATGAAGCATATTTCTTCTCTTATTAAAGGCCAGACCATGTCTTATTGCTAACTGGGAAGAGTGCCTCAAAGGAAGAGGCATGAGTTCATCCACTTTAAAAGCTTTCAGCTTAAAGCTTTTATTTGCTTTGTATGCTTGAAATTCAAGCATATGTCCAAAAACTTTAGAAGCAAGTCTCCCATGTGTAATAAACTGTAGAACCTCTCATAAGCCACATCTTTCATCTGTGGAAGGGTGAAGAGCATGACCTAGTTAAAAATACGTATCTTTATGTTTTAAAAAAAAAAATCACGGAAATTATGAATCACAGTCATTTCTGCAGAATGGTCTGATACAGATATTGACAATATGTACATTAAAAATTCAACAACACTTCAGTGAGAGGAAAGACAAAAGCTGAGCTTTACAAACCACCATCTATTTCACTTGCATCCTTAGAAGACAGCCTTTTCTAAAGTTACCACTGCAACATTGCTTAAACAAGCAAACAAAAAGTCATCATTTTTATTCTTATTATTCAAAGAATAACGATTCACACCAGAACAAAGTTTTTTAAAAATGAAAAAACAAGAATGTTGCAATGTCAGCCTCCCATACATTCTTTGGTTTCTGTGAAACTAAAAGAAAAAGTCACCCCTTAGAATCCTGTAAAAACATAAATTAAACAATATCCATGTAATAGAGGTCACCCCAGGAAAATGGAAAGTTCCTCTTAAAGACAAAATGTTACGACATGGCACCCGAACAGTGAACTGTTATGAGAGTCTCCAGTCTTGTAGAGAATACAGTCATTATGTTGCCAAATATAATGTAGTGTAGCTGAAGCTATATGCACTTGGAAAAACTGAGGAAAACAAGACAACACAATTGAATGTACGGCATTAATACCAAGAAGCTGTAGCCTGCATACCAAGGAAAACAACTACAATGAACAGAGGAAAGCTGAGAAATACAATTTCTTCCAGGAAATAAAGGAGCAGTTAACTGGTATTGCAAATAAGTACAATATTAAGCCACAATAAAGCAATAATTTATAACAGAAGCTCTGAAGAAAAAGTAATAAGACACTGCCCTGGCTCTGTTTAACTACCTATCAGTCATGTTCATAAAAAACAATTTCCAATGTCTGTTTTTGCTGGCCTTAATTCAGAAAGGGTTGTTGTAGTCCTGTGAAGTCAACTGCTTAGAGTTATGTGAAAGCTTTGGCTAAATGATATACCTACCTTTGCCTAATACAAAATTACATGACCATGAAATTCAGCTAGCAAAGAAAATAATAAAAATATTTTATTGGATAGGGGAGTGCCTGTTCTTTTTTAAAAATTACTATTTATTTAAGCTAACTTTTTTGACCTTTGCATATTTTCAGTGAAATTGCTCTGTCAAATACTCTGGATACTGTTCTTCAGGAAGACAATATTTTGGATGAAGTTAACACAAAGTATTTTTACCCTGTCACTAAAGTCACTAAGTGCTATTATCAGTTAAAGCACTTTTTCAATTAAGCAGGTGACTTCTTAATTCAAATAAAATACATAACCAAGCATTGACTCGCAGAAGTCAGGTTCCAAAAAAAAAGCTGACCAAAATGAGGTAATAATTTAAATTAATTAGCAAACAAATAATTAACACCAAAACCCCCAAACATTTTAGGCTCCTCTTCCATTCCTAAGTGCCTATGTGCAGACACAGTCACTGTGACCTACTGAACCATGAAGCAGGAACTCAGCAGCCAAGGAAAAATCTTTGCAAATATTAACAGACTCCCAGTTGACTTCTTACAATATCAATCTTTACTCTCTCCAAGAAATCACTATCTATTCAGCACTGTTCAGGATATTTTCTATATAGGAATGTACGAATAAGCATACAGTTATCAAAAGCAAGTGAATAAACTTAATGACACAGTACCAAAAATATACCATGCTTAATACAACCCTTTTTTCTTTCTGGAAACACATTAAAATCCTTTAACTCCCAGTTGCTGCACTATGCCCTTAACTTCAGTCAAGTGATTTTATAGAAGTATTTTTAAAAAACGAAATAGTTCTCAGTCATTACAAATATTTGCTTGTGAGTCTGTCTGAATCTTAAAACTGCATTTTATCTTTTGAATGAATGAATAATTTTTAATTACACAAAGTCTTTTGGCATGACCAAAGAAACAGACTCTCTTGAAAATCCTTATGCAACAATCCAGGTACCAGTAATATAGGGATCTTTGTTCAAATAGCCCATGCAACACAGACTTGATCAGACTTGACTTGATTGTCAACTTATTTTATTTATTAATTACGCACAATTATCTTACTTGCATCATAAAATATTTATACAGCATCTCTGTGAAAATTGCGATTGTTTGTTAACTATTTGGCCTAAGAGCTTCTTTCCAAAGCAATTTAAGGGGTATGAGTTGCTGGATCATTAGAGTTTCACTTGGCCAGAGAGATATCAGCTAGTTAATATGGAAGTGTTGGGTAAAACACTGATTACCTAAGGTATTAATGACCACAGCTAAATTTGCCTTACAAAAATAAATTACAGTGAAGCAAGCTAAAATAAATCAAATGCTAGTAAGTCCAAGTAACCATGTCTTAACTTCATGCACACACAAAACCTGAGTTCATTCCAAATGAAATTGTTAGTTGTGCTTCTGTTATGGTTTTATAGCTATGGCAACGGTAAATCATCAATTGAACTTCACTACTAAAGCATTTAGAGACAGGGGTGGGGAGGGAAAAAGATTTTTACACTAAAAAGAATTAGAACTGAAAGTAGCACTGAAAAGTGGACAAAAGTTTATATACCATGAACACAGTAAAAAGCTGCCTTTGAGATGGTGCAGTCCTCCCCCCATTTATTTGTTCTGTCAACCAGCAGCATTCCTTCAAACGCATTTCACAAACCTCTCCTTCTGCATTTCTCCATTTTCATATCTGTCTTCCCTGTTATGTTAATTGACTGTTGTAAAGAATTTGTGACTGCTTCAAGTCTTTGATGTTTATGGCTACTTCCCATTCTGTTAATTTTTGACACAAAGCATTTCATTACATTCAACATAGTGCAATTTAGGCACTAAAATAGAAACAGTAGGGACTATGAAGATGTTATAAGAAAGTTTTATTGTCATGGATTTCTATACAACATCACCATTAAATTAGACAAGTCCTGGTGGACAGTTGTAGAATGGCAAGGACTTCCTCTCGCCGTGCAGGAAACGACAATGCTTCCAAAGGAGATGCTGCTGAGGCAGCCTATTGCCCAGGAATATGCCTTCAATCAGTCAACAGCTAATTAAAAGCTGTGCAAAGGAGGCTGTTATCTAAGCTCTTCCTGAACTAAAAGGAAGGCTGCAAAAGGAACTTGTCAGTGGGAAGCTGTAAAGACTCATCACTTGGACAAGGGCATCACAATAGTGACCACAGACAAATGTGGAACAAGAATTCTGTGTTTCAGCAGCAGTTTTACACAGTTGTCATCATATTTCAGAGGGGGGAAAAAAATAAAGTTTAACGGGTGCTTGAACAGTTATTTTGTACAAGTACAGTCTTGATAACCAAGTAATTTCCTTCACATGATCTATACAACTGAGTCTGTACCATACATATGAACAACATACAAATACTAATTCTAATGCTAATACTATTACTAATACAAATTCTAATACTTTATTATTTCAACCTAGGCTTTTCAGATTTTTCTTTAATACCAGAATATACTTATCTTGGCTGTAGGAAAAATGTAATTGAAAGGAGGCATATGTGCTGGCCAAACCTAATCATACTTTAGACCAACTCCACAAGCATCCCCTTGGACAAAGAAAAGTCTACAAAGGAACCTAAGAAGTTGAGGTATTTGGAGGTTTCTTAGGGTCTTACATAAACAAACGCATAACCTTATCCCAAGTCTCTTGCAAATTAAGTATGTTGCATCCCAATAAAGACTGAATATTAACATCAACTTGTAAAACTAATTTTGGAAGATCATAATGAAAACTTTCAAGAATCATGTAAAAGCAGGGTTGCACTTAGGCATATCTGCAAATCCAGGCCTAACACACATTAAGATATTTGGGCTTTGTTAAATTCAAAAGGCACAACCTGAATACCTGTTTTTCTGCTGACTGCATTTTTGTGTGTGTGTGAGTGTGTTTGACACCAAGTCCCAAGGCCTGCACTTTCACTAAGGACAGACTTACCTAATTTTGCTCTGATGTGCTGCTTAGGAATTCACATTAGGCAGTCTGACTAACTGTCCGTTGTGGCTACATTTTCTTCACATACTCAAACGTCCCTAAGGTTTGATCGTAAAATATCAGGATGGTTTATAAGTAACAAAGCTAGGAGATTTATGATGCTGTAAATTATATCTGCACTTGAGGGCCGCACTGACCTAATTTCTCAAGCATTATAATAATCACATTTCTTAAAAGAAAAAAAGCACAACACACACAAAAAGCCAAACAAAGCTTGCATGCACATACCTAGGCTCAGCAAACAGCTGAGAGACATGCAGTCCCAGTGCAGAATTCCAAAATAGTTTTGTTGCACTGATCCCTGTCAAAAATTGAAAATGTAATCAAAGATGCACAGTAACTCCAGTTGCTAAGTCTAAATGATCATACTGAAGTGTTCATTGCAAAAGAACTTCTGAATAGAAAGTAAGGCCAGTGGGCACTTTCAAATGATGCTGTAAGGAGAGGTCTGCTTGTAGTTACAAGTGGATGTTCATGGATATCTGGCAGAAATGTCGTAATATTTCAAGTGTGTTTTTAAATGCCCACTAAAATGGCTACAAAATACAATATTATTTCCTCCCACAGATTGAAAAAGCTTCTTGAACAAGAGACACTATATCAGGCAAAAAAAGAAAAGGAAAACAACAAGAAAATAGCTAAACTGAAAGAAGAATTGACTAAACTGAAATCCTTTGCTTTAATGGTGGTGGATGAACAGCAAAGACTCACTGAGCAGTTGAATCAACAAAGTAAAAAAATTCAAGAATTAACCACTTCTACAGAACAAGCACACGAAAAGCTGAGTTTTGCTGAAGCAAAAATTCAAGAAGAGAAACAGAGATCCAGCAAGCTGGAGGGTGAACTTCATGCCCAGAGCAGTAAGATTTCCCAAGACCAAGAAGCAATGATGGCCAAACTAACCAATGAAGACAGTCAGAATCGCCAGCTCCGGCTGAAATTAACTGCTCTCAGCCGGCAAATCGATGAACTGGAAGAGACCAACAAATCTTTACGAAAAGCAGAAGAAGAACTGCAAGACCTAAGAGATAAGATAAATAAGGGAGAGTGTGGGAATGTCACACTTATGACTGAAGTAGAAGAACTACGGAAACGACTGCTGGAGATGGAAGGAAAAGATGAAGAGCTCATAAAAATGGAAGATCAGTGCAGAGAACTTAATAGAAAGTTAGAAAAAGAAGCATCACAGAGCAAGAACCTTAAAGGGGAAGTTGATAAACTTAATAAAAGAATTATGGAGCTGGAGAAACTAGAAGATGCTTTCAACAAGAGTAAACAGGAATGTTATTCCCTGAAATGCAACCTCGAAAGAGAAAAAATGTTAACAAAGCAGTTGTCCCATGAGCTGGATGGTTTAAAAGCTAGAGTTGGCGAGCTTGAAGCAATTGAAAGTAAGTTAGAAAAAACTGAGTTTACACTTAAAGAAGATTTAACAAAGCTGAAAAGTCTAACAGTTATGCTTGTGGATGAAAGAAAAACCATGGGTGAAAAAATAAAGCAAACAGAAGAAAAGCTGCAAGCTGCAACTTCTCAGCTCCAGGTGGAACAAAATAAAGTGATGTCGGTTACAGAAAAGCTGATGGAGGAAAGTAAAAAGGCACTGAAATCGAAATCTGATGCAGAGGAAAAAATGTCCAGTGTTACAAAAGAAAGAGATGAACTGAAAAACAAACTCAAAGCAGAAGAGGAGAAAGGAAGTGATCTTGTTTCCAAAGTGAATATTCTAAGTAAAAGACTTCAGTCTCTGGAAGATGTTGAAAAAGAATTTCTTAAAAATAAACGTAAGGAGAGTATTAAATCTAGCACCTCCTTGCAGCAGGAAAACAACATAATCAAAGAGCTTTCTCAAGAAGTTGACAGGCTTAAGCAGAAGCTCAAAGAAATGAAGTCCATAGAAGATGATCTTATGAGAACTGAAGATGAATTTGAGTCTCTAGAACGAAAATATGTCAGTGAACGGGACAGAGCCAAGCTCCTATCAGAGGAGCTGGAGGCTGTGAAAATGGAATTGGCGAGGTATAAATTAACAGAAAAGGCAGAGTCCAATCAGGAGCAGCACCTTTTTAAGAAACTCAGAGAAGAAGAAGCTAAATCAAGTCATCTTTCCAGAGAAGTAGATGCACTGAAAGAGAAAGTTCATGAATATGTGGCAACAGAAGACCTAATCTGTCACCTGCGAGGTGATCACACAGTCTTACAGAAGAAACTCCTCCAGCAAGAAAACAAAAATAGGGAGTTAGCAAGAGAAATGGAAATCCTCATGAAAGAACTGGAGAGGTACAGATCCTTCAGCAAGAATGTCAGGCCTGGTCTCAATGGAAAGAAAATTGCAGATGTGCAAGTTTTTTCTAAAGAAATCCAAACTGATCCAGCAGACAATGAACCACCCGATTACAAAACCCTCATGCCTTTAGAGCGAACAGTCATAAATGGGCAGCTCTATGAAGACAGTGATAATGAGGAAGAACAAACAGTGTCTTTCAAAAGCAATTCATCCACTGCAAATGCCGCAAACAAAAAATTATGGATCCCTTGGATGAAGTCCAAAGATAGCCATCCTCAAAATGGAAAGATACACACAAAGCAAAATGGAAACTGTGCACAGACTGGAGATCTAGTGCTAAGCCATACACCTGGCCAACCTCTTCACATAAAAGTAACTCCAGACCATGGACAGAACACAGCAACCCTTGAAATAACTAGTCCTACCACTGAAAGCTCTCACTCCTACACAAGCACAGCAGTTATACCCAACTGTGGCACTCCAAAGCAAAGAATAACCATTATTCAAAACGCCTCCTTAACACCTGTAAAATCAAAAGCAGGAGAAGGTTACATGACCCCAGAGCATGTAATTTCTCCTATTACTATGACTACTTTTGCAAGATCTCAGACTCCTGAATCGTGTGGTTCTTTAACTCCTGAAAGAACAATGTCCCCTTTGGCTTTACCCGGCTCAAGTTCTCAGGAACAAACTCTCTCCTCGGAGCCTTTGGAAATGGGAGCCAAGCATGCTGTTTTTAGAGTATCCCCAGACAGGCAGTCATCATGGCAGTTTCAAAGATCTAACAGTACAGGATCAAGTGTAATAACTACTGAGGATAACAAAATCCACATTCATTTAGGAAGTCCTTACATCCAAGCTCTCACCAATTCCAAGCCCATCAGCCCTTGCAATGCAGTGCAAGACAACAGAACTCCAGCACTAGCTAATGGCCTACCCACTAAGCCCACCAATAAAATCACCAGCAGTATTACTATCACACCAACAGCCACTCCTCTTCCACGGCAATCACAAATTACAGTAAGTAATGTCTATAACTGACCCCCATCCATGCTGACACCCTTACCAGCAACCCATCCCGTTTTTCATCCCAGCAAGAATTATTTGGAACAGCCTCTTTACTTTGGGAAAGATCTGTGCATGAACTATACAACAGCATATGGAACTAACGTTAAGTTTTGCCTGCTTAGTGTTATCAAGTGTGCACTTACTGTATATCTTCTCATTGAAATACAGTTATGTAAAATATTTAGTCTTGCACTTGTATAAATGCATCTTTATGTATTGCCATTTTCAAAATAACTCACATTACTTTTGACTGCAACTTGCCTTGGTAAAATATTTTAACATTACAAAAAAAACAGTAAATAATTGATTATTTTCATCATTGCTTGCTGAATATTTTTTGTATGTTATGTGTGGTTTGTATTTTTCTGCATGTATGGTAGAATTTGAATTAAGCCATAATACTGCCTGCTAACTTCAGATAAGACTTGATTCATTATCTTCCCTGCTATTTCCCAATTCCTTCTAGTCCTTTTATTTCAGGTAATTATCAGTACATCACACACAAACACACAAAATATTATGTATTGTATAACACTGTTTGGTTAAAACTCTTTTTAAACCTTCCTGCAAACTTTGCTTGCAAGTGAACTGAGATCAGAAGCTTGTAGCACAAAGTAATTCTCCTCAACCAAGGGTTTTTTTCCAATACAACAGAAAAACTGCAATCATTTAGGTATGGTGTAAAACAATAAACAGCAACACTTATATTTCTAAACAATAATTGAGGAGAAGAGATTTACATACAATACTCAAATTTGGTCTAAGCTCCTAGCCATCAGTTTGACAAACAGTATACATCACACAGGTACACTGAAGAAGAAACAAGATTACCAAACTATGGCATACTGTCATGTTTTTCACTTCATAGACAGAGAAAGCTTGGCAGCAGCATGAAGAAGTGTTACTAGACCAAGTCTCCAAACATGCAGGCCTCTGGGTCTGGAATAAATAGGAGTGCCATACAGGATGGACAAAGCAGGTTAAGGTATTTCAGTGACAATTACAGGGTTAGTGCCAAGGAAAAGGACAGAAATGTAACCAATTTTGTCCTTTACACATGTGCCAAGCAGTCAATTTTAATTTCCCAGAAAATACTGCTGGTGGTAGAGCACCTTCACATACAAAGTAAATCAGTCCACAAGATCTGGAATGCACTTTCAAACTTCTTTTTCACAAAAGCTGTACACTCCAAATCTAAATTGTAACAATTGTTCTTATTCTAAAAAGTTAAATGCCTATAAATTTGATGATTTTTTGGGGGGTATTATTTTTAAAAAAATTAAAAACCGCAACCTCCTTATCAACAATGAAGTTTGCAAGTAAGCAGAAAGTCCCTATCCACTAAACCCTTATCTTTATTCTGCCTATATTCCCTAGAGAAAAAAAAATATTTCTGCGGTATAACTTAGCAACGGATTCAGCAAAGAACTTTGGCCCATGATCTCACATACCAAGGGGACTTCTATCATTTTAAATCCTTTTGATTGACAGGAAACTAAATGTTTATAACTGTAGATAATAACTGCTTTTAGAACAGTTTCTACTGAAAAGCAAAGTCCACCACCCATATACTCCTTTTCTCAGTAAACAATGGGAAGAAAAGAATATTAAATTGTATAAGATATGTGATAGAAGTGGATATTAACATATGTATTACAGTTGGGCAATGGCAATTTCAAAGAGAGAAGTTGTGTGAGGACCTTTATAACCCCATCTTATATAACCTGAAATTACTAGGCTTCATAAAAGTCCTTCTTCCTTGTTTTGTGTCACTCTATCTCCATGGCTGCACAAGGGAGCTCTAAGACCTGGGTCAGAAGGGGTACATAGTCTTACTCTGCAAAGCAAACTTTGACTCACACCAACTTCAGCAAAAGCTACTGTTGAAGACAGCAGCCAGCACTAAGGCAAAACAAGATTATAAAAATTTTAGAGCATGCTAATTTTATGAACAAGTTACCTAATTACATTCAGGTTGCACATTATTAACTGCAGGACTCAGTCAAAACCAAAAATCAGTACATTCAAAATACATTCTCTGCACTTCTCTTCTTTGGGATACTGCATATCCTGCTGATCCATACCTAAGATCTCTGCAGGAACACATTACAAGCATAGAACTGAATAACTGTAGTGTCTGAAGCACCCACTTGCCAGCACACTAACAGACACCAAATTCTCCAAAAATTAAAGGATTAACACATGTCCTCCAGAGGCACAAATATTTTCTTCAGTTAGACTGAAAAAGCTTGTAGAAAAAAAAATTCAGATCTACCTTCAGAAATACACAGAAATGTGTTGATCATGAACCACCTGGCCATCTATTACAATGTTTTATAAAAGAAAAGCACAAATGAGGACATAGCAATAATCACACACAGTCCTTTGGACAATTACCAAGCTATTATGAATAAGGACATTCAGTCTTTAAAGCTAAGATTTGAATACAAAACCTAGATGAGAGTTCACACCATTTATAAATATAATCCCTGACTTAAATGCATAATGATTTATCAGTAACTGTCTAATTAACAAAAGACAAAGGAAACAGCCACTCATGGCCATTAACTCCTAAGTAGGAAGCATCAGCACTGCCTGGAAATGAAATTGCTACATTTCCACAAAACACACCTTGATTAAGGGATTTTTACATTCCCCTACTGATGAAACAACTTCAGTGTAGATTTAACTGACTTCACAGCAAAATTTTTGTCAGTCATTCCAACAGATAAAAAAATCAAATAATTATTTTTTCCTGAAATTAAGGTTTGCACAAGGAAACAGGTTTGTTCTGTTTGAATTTCCAAGATCAGTTTCAAAGCAGAGAAAATAAACACCTGGATGTATTTGCTGAGAGCTGAAACTTAATTGTTTAGGCAGAAAGAAGTTAGCTGTAATTTTATCATAAAATAGCAAATAGAAAGCATAGCTTAAGGAATCAAATTATTGCTTTACAAATTAACCTCGAGTTGTTCAGATCACCACTCCATATTTCAGAGTATTTCCACTTTGCTGAGTGGGAATATCCACCTACTTCTTTGGCAGACTATAAGAAAACAGCAGGGCAAGGAGAAATTTAAATAACTTATCTGCACATTGATTCAAGCACTCTGATCAAAAACATCAAGCATAATCATATTAAAATTCGACAAGGCAGCTTTTCTAGGAATTTCAACTACTCTATAAGGGGTAAGTATTGCTGGTAATTTGGAGGCTGAGACACTTTTACTTTCAGCAGTTGCTCAAAAGCCTAAAGTCTTACAGGTATGTAATAATTCATTTAAATGTTATGGGGAAATAAGGTCACATAGTAAGAAGCATATATCAGAGGGATTAAACTGTGAAAGAGAGTGTAAAAACAGTTTTCAGCAGATCATAATATCAATGCTCCTCTTTTCCGAATCTCTTGGCAAGCATCTCCTCTAAGGTTTAAAAATCTACCCTTTTCCCTTTATGTGTAGCTCCCAGCAAAAGGAAGGGAGAATTAACTGATTAAAAAATGACGGCAGTTACCATCCCACTTTGCTTCATCTTTTTGGGTTTATTTCAGTGAATGATCAAATGGCCACAAGCAAGGGCAGCACAAACACTTTGGTGCTCAGCATTTTTAAGCCATTCTTTTTATGTGATTAAATATCTCAGAAGAAATACTTGCAATTTTTGTCCTTACAGGGAGGATGGATGAGGGGAGGGAGGGAAAAGGAGGAAAAGCAAAAATAAGAGAATACAAAGCGATAATGGTAATCTGAGACCAAAGCACCCATCCATCAACTATGAGGTAGTATTTCAGGTTATTTAAAGACCTCCAGCAAGTCACTAATTAAGAAATATAACTGACAAAAATTACAGGAGCAGACTGCTAATCTTCCTGATCTGAAGCACTGTAGCCAATATGGTGTCTGGGGACAGAATGTAAGGCTGTAATAAGAAAAAGGTCTCTGTGTAAGCATTTAATGCAAGGCTTAGGAAGGCGTGCTCCTCACACTGGGGAAAAAATAATGGGAAACAGAATTGTACAGCTCTGTTTTCTGAGTAAGATTCAATGGATGCTGCAGGGTTAGGTGATAGAAATGGAGTAACCATCTGCAGGATGACTTTGTCCCTAGGAAACAGATATTGAGACAGGCAAAACAAAAACTGACAACTGCCTAATCTCCAGGTTTAAGCAAAGACTACCAAAACATTATGTTACCAAGAAACAGTAGAGAAAAAGATCTTATGGTTCAAATACAGCACAAGTGGGTGTATAAAAATGCTTTAAAATTAACACCAAGTACTGTAAGTGGGAAATTGCTCAAAAAAAGAGACAAACCATAAAAATTTAAGCAGCATGAAGTATTTTTACAGACCTGCAGCTAGTGGCCCCAGGATGAAGCTGAATTCTCTCTGTGCTGTAGCTAGCACATTAGCCAGTGACCCACCATACTGTGGGCACCCAGAAAGCTTCAAATATCAGAGCTGCCAACCGAATATGATTCTCTTCTGACCACAAAGCAAAGTATTCTTGAGAAACACTTTTTGAGCACAAGTGGAAAGACCTCTTTTAATCAATGTCTCTTCATTTGCCATGCAGTGGTCTGACATCACAGCGTCTTTAAACAGGGATGGGCCAAAGAAGCTCCCTCCCCTTTTTTGTCCTTACCACAACCCAAATTACAAAACATTGTCCTTTCAGTTGTGCTGTCACCACTGTTCCGGAAGGCAGCACTGTGAACCGGATCAAGAAACTAACCTGAAATTAAAAAAAAAACCAACAAAAANCAAAACAGGATCTATTTCACAGCACAGCTTTATAAAGGAGCTACATCAGCATAACTGAATGGACAAGCAAAAAGGAAAAAGGAGCATTTTATAGCACAATCACTGCCGAAGTCCTGGTCCCATCACCTTTGATGCTACCACTATTGTCTGAAGAGATACAATCTAGCATGCAAATACATCATAAAGCACTTCAAATATATAACAAGCATTCATCAGTCCCATTAACATAATTCTGGATCTCTCTTGGGAGAGACATTAATTGACTTGTGCCAAATCCAAGCAAGGCAGCTTTGAACGTGATTAATATCTGTATTTTCTTTTCCTTGATTGTCTCATACTCAAGCCACTATAGGTCATGTTTTATCCTGAAGAAATATCAATCTTTGCTGGATAAAAGGTAGAGAGTCTTTTATTTTAATTATCATTTCACATTTATTAGGAAAAAAGAAAATATATATTGAAAATAGGACTCTAATTAACACACCTTTTAATGTGGCCTTCCAAGAGGAAAACAGCCTTCTCACAGACAGAAAAAAGCCATGATGGTAAAAGCTAGAGGGTTTTTTTCCTTCTCCATGCAGAACCTCTGTAAAACTTTTCACCATACAAATTGACTAACATGGGGAAAACATACTAAAAGCTTTTGAACAGACAAGATTGATAATTAAGACGTTTTCACGTTAAAAGGCGTGTGTGGGTATAAGTGCAGTTTCAAACACCTTTAAAAACTGCCATAGAAATACCCAAACATAAATATCCCTACCTGCCCCCAATCTGTATAGAATGATACCCCACTGCCGAGAATCTAACTCAACAGATGGCAGTGCAGCTTTAAACCAAGCGGACTGCTGGTCTGACCCAGGCTGTATTCCCTCGAACAGCACTAACACTTGAGCACCTGCAGGAACATGTGAGTGCTGGCACTCCCCTCTGCCGGGACACAACTGCTATTGCAGCGTGTGTAGTATTCTGAAAAGGCCACACACTTCTGCTCCTAGGGACGCCCAAGTGCCCTAACAAGGTGCCTGAGACCCCTTCGACTTTTAAGGGGCAAAGGGAAGATTAACAGCAAACAATTGTTCATTCCAGCTGCATCATGATGCTGATCAACCAACCCAGGTAACCTTGTCCTACGGGAGTTAACCCACAACATAACCTTACCCTTCTCTGCATCTTGTCAATTATCTACTAGAAATGAGTCTTTAAGTTATCCAAAGTTTAAAATATTATCATCACACTTCCCAGCAAAGACACGTCCCAAGAAAAGTAAGGCACATAACAGAATTTTCGAAACTGTAAATACAACTTCTGCCTCCAACCCTTCTTTTCCCCACCACCAGAAAGTAGATTTAAACTTGGCATTCAGGAAATAAGACCACAGTGACACATTAGTCATTAGTACATTCATGCAAACTGTGTCACATATATGGAAATAATTTCTAATATTAATACAGATTTTTCTCTCAAATATGCCATATTATTGAAATTGAGGGGGCTGCAATAGAGCAAATATCAGCAGAAGAGTAAGAAGATGCAGAAAATAGAGCTTAAAAAGGATCCCAGGACATTTTTGAGCCTATTCCCTCACTATTACTTGACTTAAAACCTTCCAAACAAAACCTAGTTCATACGGTTCTAAAAAACTTCTGCAATGACAACTTCACAGTTACCCAGGAATCTGTAACAGGGCCAAAATACCCCTGTCATTAAGAATCTTGCTAATTTCTAAACTAAATTTACATTGCTGAAATTGTACTCCAGTATTCTCTTTCCTACCTCCCCACTGGACTTTGCAAATTATTTTCTCTGCAATACACATTAGAAGACAATTATTACATCTCTTCTCAGTTTTGTTTTCTCCAGATTAAACAAATCCAATTGCTCTCCCACTTAATAGCTCAAGTACTACGACTCTACAGATTACTGGAGAGTCATTTTCCCTCTGCTGAGCTGTTTATAGTGGTGTGCCAATGCACTGAGCCAAGCCAGACACCAGCCTGGCTTAGGTCTCAGTGGTGTTATTAAGAGCAAGGATTACACTGCTCACACATCTCAGTATTGTCACACACACAGGTGTGTTGTTGCATAAAAGGGAATTCAGAGCAACTGAGACTTCTCACTTTGGATTCCTATAAAACAAATGCCAGGACATAGTGAAAGAAAAGTAAAGAAAAGGAAGTATCTGAATGCTCTGTGCAGTTGAGGATGCCACCAGAAATTTCAGCCAAAGCCGTCTGGCTTGGAGACCAAAGGGAATATTCAAGTATATCACTTAATCTTAACTCGTTCTCACTTGCAGACCTGGCTTTGATTCTGACTGCATTCAATCATCCAGCAACAAACTTAAGTCTGGCAAGAGGCATGCTTATGCACATGCATACATGGACTTCTGTGTAAAGGATCTTCAGCACCATCCCCTGGCCACTTTCACTAAAGCTGAAAACAATACTCTGTTACTCAAATTTCTTAAAAAGTGAATTTAAGCAGTGAGGAAGAACCTTATCTAAAGTTGTTTCTCCTAGATCAAGTGCTACAATGACATAGAAAGACAAGTAAGAAAACTTACAGCACAAGCATTACATACTCCCCGCTATTTCAATGAATAAAGTTCAAACAGGAAGCGAAGTACACGTCATACTTTCAAAAGGAAAAAGAAAGAATTAGGACCAAAAGCAGGAGAACTACTTCGACAGCACAGAAACAGAAATATTTTCTTTCCTTGACACTCCCACACGCACTTGCCTTAGCCCACTCCCCAGATAGCAAGCATTGCATTGTGTTAAAAGCTGGCCCATATAAATAAGCCACCTCTGTCCCCATGGGGGAGAAAAAAGGTGGATATGGAATATATATCCTGGTATTTCAGAGCATGCTTTCTGTGTTGTCTTCCTGAAATTAGAAGGGTCATTTTCACATTAATACGTGAAAATTTCTCTATTGTCACCTCTGCCAATGTTTGTTCCCATCCCAGAAGTATCTGCTGTCATTTGCTAAGAGACAACAAATGTAGTCCCTGTGTAGAGTGCTCACTCTAACACCCTTTCTTCTGCCAATTCCTATCATAGGCAATTGATGTCTGCTTCAGAAGTTAATTTAAACATGAAGTTAGAATGCAGCTTTCTTGATTCTTAGATCATTGCTTGCCTTGAAAATTAGCTTTAATTGTTTATTTCTCCAACTAAGCACTACTGACAAAAACTTTGCTATTTTCCAAGCCTAATGCCTTGAACCAATATGGTGCTGTTATACTTACAGACAGATGTACCACATAATCTTCTAATATAAAATATGTGGCCAGTTTAATGTTTTTGGGGTTAGTTGTCATTGTTGCAGTAATTATTTGCTGATGCTTACTTAGACACATCAAGTAAAGGAAAACTGCATAACTACTCAGATAGGTCACTCCTGGGCAACATTTTGTTTCTGGGGGTGTTTCAAGAGCAGTAATGGGAACTCACAAGGGATCTCCAGAACATCAAAGGCAGCTCAGCTTGCTTTTTGAAGAATAAACATATCTTTTTTCTCTTCTCTGACTTTGAAAGATAGCAGATATAGAAAGTGGCCTACAGATGGGAACTCAAGGAGACATAACTAAACAGCAACAGTGAACACAAAGCCAGCAAATTCAGAATACAAAAGACAATTCAAAAAAGAATGAGGAAGACTAAAAACATTCATCTTGAAGGAGAAAATGAACTGGTAAAAAGCATGCATACACTTGAAGAGAACTGAAGTAGTTCATGGTGTGCACACAGATTTCCCATACTTAGTTAAAAATCAAATTGAAAAGGCCCACCAAAATCTATATACAAGGGGTTTTCAGTCATTCAGGTCTGTCTAAAAACCAAACCAGATATCCCAAGATACAAGCCTGCATAGCCAATATATCTGCTTACATGCCTCTACACTAAGCAGTAGGGCAGGACCTAGGGGTATTACACAAGGATTTTCAGTACACATACAACTAAACCAATGCAGAATTTTATATATGGTTACTTCCAAGTGCTTTCCAGACAATTCCCACATAATGCCATTCCTTCTTTATGGGTACATCTTACAGCAGCTTAAGCACTGATCCAGTCAACTGACCCAAAATGTTCTGTTTACAACTCTTATCTGAGATTATTAATTTGTCAAGCACAAGTTTTAGAAAATAAACAAAGTTTAGCACTTGATCTAGCTACACATGTAATTGAACTTGAAAAGTGTCAATAAGTGTTCTCTGTAAATTTAATTTATTCAGTCTTTCCTCTATAGAATTTACATCAGGAATTATGAGAACCACCAATTTTTAAGTGCTGTATGAGGAGGAAGAGAACTAGATGGGCAGTTTGTGAAATCCTTGCCTTCATCAGAAGTTAGATTGGTACAATCACTGAAGAGCAAGTTCAGTTGTCCTGGCGGAGAAACTTAGCACTGGTATAGTTTATTTGCATAAAAAAAAGCCCCATAATACAGCTACTATCCTTAAGTTTCAGCCTATGTCAGGAGTTAGAGCAATTCAGTTATTGTGGCTACAATCAAACATGACACAAGCAAAAGAGAGCAATACACACTCTGTAAGCAGCTCCAACCTTGACAAGTCCACCAGTTATAATGCAGCTCTAGGCATTAAATGATAATAATCTAGATGTATTCAATACTGTCATTCAGAACTGCAAAATACAGCATAATTTTGAATCACAAAAACGAATTTGCTTGAAATGAAATCTCATGGTTCAGAATGCCACATTGTCAATGGTGGTTTTAATGAACTAGAAACTGATGCAAACTACAGGCCAGAGCACAGGGATATTTCAACACCTAACTTTTCACTGATTCAATAAAACCTTAGAGCATGAGTATCAGTGAGATGCACAAAACCTGTAAAACTCTGGGCCTATGAATACTTCCTGAAGTACTAACACGGCTGGTCAATCAACTCCAGACAATACTCCAACCACTTTGCAACCTAAGGAAGCTCTCAACTGGAACACTTCTCGAAAAAATACGAAACCAAACAACCAAACACAACTCTTAGAGATCCAATCTCACTTTAGCACCCAAGACTGTACATAAATATTTTTATCTATTCACCTCAATATACTTAGCAAATGATGGCTAATCTAATTCTTTTTATAGTTGGGAAACTGACACCTTTTCTATAATCTCTACGATTATATCAGACAGCAGCACTGGCAGTTATAGCCCACCCAAACATTTTATTCTCAATACCATACCTCGTCTACCAGGCCATACCACATGGTCAGAGGCAAACTCTTCCAACTCAGTACTCATGGAAAGCCATACAGCAGTAACACAATTATCCCCTCTAACATCAGTTCCTTTCTTAACACAGCACCATTAGGAATTGAAGCAAAATGGTATTTGGTTTGGGAGCAAAGGGGGAATTCTATTTTTTTTCCTTTCCTACTAACAATAGGAATGCTAAAATTCCAGACTATCATGAAACTGCATGTTAATTTTGTTTAGTCAGCATTTAAGGAAGAATTTCAGTCAAGTTAAGTGAAAATACTGGGGTGCAGTGCAAAAGGAAAACTTCGCTGCCACCTAGAGGTAAAAGCTTGAAAGAACAGAGGGAAAGAAAAACGCATCTCCTTTTTCCCTTACTCACTTTCAAAGCCAAACTCTTTCCTTTCTCAATAAATTAAAAAAAAATTCAAAAGCGCTATAAATTGAAACATGCTGATTTTTAAAATAAAAACATGAAAGAAGTTTTAGACACTCAGACCACATATCTCATATTTAGTAGTGACCAGTGTTAAACACCTGTGATTGTTAAGTACCAGGCACACAGAGTAGAAACAGCCTCTGGCAGCCTGCAACTTAGGGTTATCCACAGCTAGAATCTCCACACATCTTTGTGTTTGAGTCCTTGATGGATGCCCTGAATCAGTATAAATTCTCTCCAAACCAAGTTATATCATCACCTCAAAAACTAACTGTCCCAATGAGTTTCATAGCTCATTGACAAGGGAAAACACTTTTCACATACCTTCAATCCACCTCCAGTGGATGCCCTCTCAAGCATGCTAGAGAATTGTCCTATTCACCATAATGCTACATATCTGTTGCTGTTTATTTTTCTCACCACCATCTATTTTCCAATCTTGAACAGGTTTAGTGTATGTTATTAATCTTCACTCAGAAGACATTTCATAATTGATAGTCTTTGCCACCTTTTCTGCATTTTGGCATACCCTTTATTGAGCTGTTTGGACAAAACCCTGTATAACATTCACAACATAGGTATGGTTTGGATTCATACACTGAAAAATGATGGGGTTTTTCTTCTTTTCCTAGCAGTTCCTAACCTGTTATCTTTTTGACAACTGCCAGTTGCTGAACAATGAGGACAATTTACAGGGATTCCAAGATCTATGTTCTGAGTGACAATAAATGTCACTACTGTACGTGAAGTAGTTTTCCCGACATATTTATTTTTCAATTCTTACCACTGAACTGAAACACATTTTTACTCAGTAACATGAATTACTGCCAGCTCTTGCTTCTAATACTCTCCCTGTTATACCATATGCAAATATTATCATTTCAGTACTGTCTTCCTAGGCAGTTTATGAATATGTTGAGTATCAGAGGTGTCTGTGAGGTTCAGATGCTATCTCCATTATACTATTAAAAACTAGTTCACTGTCTGCTACCTACCCATTCGCCATTATTAATCTTAAGAATTTTCCTTGTTTTTCCACAGTGTCCACACAAAATCTGATCTCACGAGATTCTTTTGTTAGAGACTACTACCAAGTTGTTTTTTTTTTCCTTTAAATCACAATATAACATGGTCACATCTTTAAGAGTAAGTTAAAAACTTACCTAGATCTTTCCCTCCCACATGGGTCTCATCATTAAACAAACCACACTGTTCTGGGAGATCGTTACTATTTTATCTCTTTGTTATCACACTTCAATTAAGCCCAGGTTGATTTTTTTTTCCTTACTCATGATCCAGTATGCACATCTCTGACGTGCACTTTCCCCAAATTCTTCCACACCGAGCACGTGAAATGATCTGATGTTGGCTCAGCTGTATCCTATTGAAAACCCCTGTCATACACAATTATCTACAGGTAAATGGCAAGCTTTTGATTTGTGGTTTGATTTTTTATTTTTTTATCAGCCCAGACAGACCATTATAGCCAGTAGGAAGTTTTCTCAAAACCCATTTCAATCTAGTTCATTCTTATTCATACTTAAGTCACCAGAATTCCATCACTGTTTTCTATTGTCCTAATTTGAACGCCATTTCCATTTTATGTTAAAAAAAAAAAAATAAATGAAGTTCTTTTACCCTTAGCTTGACTGAAAAAGGTATATAAAAATGCTTGTGATGCAAAAAGGTTTTCTGATGAGTAGTGGATGTTTAATCCTGGTTTCAGATAAAGGTACCTTTCAAACAAGCTTCTTGCCTTTATAGGTCTTCCCCCCTTTTCAGTGCACATAATAACTTTTTTTCTGGTATATTTACTTGTTTTGCAATTAAATATGACTATGATGCATTCTGGATGGAGAGTTGTCTCACAAATACATTAATTTTGTGTACACTGTCAAAGAATGATCTCTCACAGTAACTTATGAGCTGGGTATTGCCTGCTGCTCAGGACTGAAGCAAGATTTGCTTCTGCATGTGGAAGTTGTCTGATTATTCACCCAGAGAACCCACACAGTTCAAGACTTTGCACTGCATCACTCACTCAGCTCCTAGGGCTGATACTTAGTCAGCTGACAGACAGGAAACCCCTCTTATTTATACTCTGAGTTTCAATCCATTGAGATTCTTTGATATTCACCAATCGAGTAGGTAAACTAAATACAAAGCTTCTGTCTCATTACCAATGAGATAAAGGAGGTTCAGACAAACAGTTCTAACAAGCTAAAAACACCATTTGTTTCTCCTCCCTAATGCATGGTTTATTTTCTCGGTTTATTTCCAGATTACCAATACGTTCCGTCGTTCAATTCCAACTCGGATCCCCAAACCAAAGCCTGCGAGCACAACCAAAGCACCTGTCAAAATTCCTGCTGGAGATCTCAACAAACCACTCCACGACAGCCCTTCTGGAAAGATACGCATTGTAAGGACTGTGTCTAAAGCCTGCCTTCAAGGTGGCGGGAGAAGGTAAATAATTTTCTGTGATCTACAACATTAAAATGGATATAAGCAATCTGAATCTCAGCAGCAGTTGTTTCCACTGGGGAAAAGTCAGAAACCATCCACGTGGTCAGCACATCAACGGGCACCAATCACAGGACATCAGGAGACAGGCAAATTCTTAGGAGCCAAAGTTAACTGCATGTCTGCAGGGACCATGCTCTGCCCCATTTTTTCTGGTGCAATTCCAAATTTTGGCACTCACAGTACAGGAGCACAAGACACAAATAAGTTTCTACTAAAAATTCAATTTTGACAAGTTCTACAAATAACAACAGTAAGATTGCCTCAGTAGATTTATAAAGACGTGATCACATGAAGAGGGGTTCCAGAAGGTTTCATGTTTTCAAAGTTGGTCTAGCCAAGAAGTGTCTCAGTATGGATATCCTAAGTTCAACATTAAAGGTGGAATGAAGAGAGGCATGGAGAAATCTGCTCTTGTATAACATACTGAACTTAGAGAAATGCAGAGCTCCTTGCTGTGCCAAGCATCTCTTTAAAAGCATGATGTGAAGATAAGCAACTCCCCCCTCAAGGAGTTAACTAGTGTGATTATCTCCACTCCAATTCATGCAGATGTTATATTAGGAAAACAGATGTGAGAATTAAGATGGATATTGTTTGCATCAGCTATATCAACTTTCACCACTTGCACTACCGTATTTAGACTTCAGTTCACCTAAACAGTATTTTAGAACTGATCAAAATTAGTATCGAGCTTAACAGTAAGTTGTGACTTACACAGAAGTGCAATTTTATTCTTGCATTCCTCCACAATTTTGCCCTTCCTTTCAACTGCTCACATTCAATTTAAATATGTAACCAGATTCATTGCTCCTAGCAAAGGGGAGTTTTTTTATCTTAACTCTTTGCACAAGAAGTTCTAGTTCATCCATGAGAGAGTTTGCCTTTTTGCTTTTCTTAAAGAATAACTTCTTTAAAAGACTTAAATTTCAAGGTTTCTTTTCAGCCAACACACACACGAAAAAAAACCTCATACCAAAAACACAAACAAAAACATTAGAAAAGACTACACGCTTGTTGTTTCCAATTTTCTGAAAAATAGCAATTGTTGCAAGAAAATTTCTCACTGTTCTATAGAACGTTAAGAAAGACTAACAAAATAATACTACTACTGCGAGGAACCCCCACACCAGAATCCTGTAATACCAACTGAGTTACTGTTTTAAAATATAAGAATTAATTTATTTCTCTGGTATTAATGTCTCCCTCATTCTTCTTCCCCTAACAGAGTGCATTCCAACAGTATAAATGGCTCAACTGATAATATGAAGGAAAACTCCTTATACATAGGTGTTTCTTTAAGAACTGCCAAACCCTAATTCCTAACTAAAGGAAAAGCTGGTGGTGATCACAGTGCCATAGCCAGAACTGCAATCCTCTTGCAGAAGCATGGAGAGATTCTGATGCATTCAATTACCTGAGTTTTCCCTTTTATTTCACAGCTAAAAGTTTAACCTAACCACTGAGACAGTACATGCTAGCACTGCTCTGTGACTGTTTGTGCAAACCCACAAGAAACCCATGTCTTCCTCAAGAGCTTCACAAGAAATTCTCTAGAAGTACTCAAAAAAAGTTTTAAAAGATTAGTCTATTGAAAAATTATTTCAGCTGTTTCCCATGAGACACACCTGTGTTAATATGCAGACATTAAAGAATGACTTTTCCATAGTAAAAAGGAACGGTTTCCAGTTTTATTCACTAAATCTGCAGCTATCAAGATCTGAGACTCCATATCATGTATGCTCAGATCCAAATACAGCTCACATAAGCACCACTGCAACTCACAGAATGAATGTTCACAGATGTGAAGGAACACAGATTTCAAAAAGTAGCTGTCAACTTGGCATGCTTATCAAAAAAGATCTTCAAATACTGACCAAGTTCCATCACAAGGGACAGCAACTCATTGATGAGCCAAAAAAAAAAGATACAAACCTCTTCATACAGAGTCCACCAGCAGATCTCAGCTCTGATCAAGCAACAGTGCTCCCTCCCACTGAATAAACTACAGTGAAGAGTCTGCTTCTCAACAGCTGCAAATCACACATTACACATTGATGTAACTGGCACCCTTCAGTATGCACAGAGAAAACAGAACCTCTGGCAAAAGAAATCAACTCCTGCAATAGCATCCTTTGCGTTGGAGCCCACAAAGGACCCCACAGGAACTGCCAAATCATCCTCCATGGTCCCATAATATACTTCTCATCTATTTGCACTGCTGACATACAAGAGTTTTGCTCCTGTCTTGCAATGACACAATTAGTTCCTACCTACGAGGGGCATGGCCCACACAGACTTCTACTTAAGGATCTAAAACTGACAAATAGGGATACTACACTCCTATGGGATTAAGAGCAATACAGAAAGCATGGAGAATGAAAGACAAGGAGTGGTAACACAAAAGGAGGAAACTGGGAGAATTTCTGTAAAATAGAAGTCCATTCCTCCCCCTCAAACTGACTGGGAGATGTGGCACGCTGGCTACAAGCAAGATCCAGACATTTACAGCGCTGTGAGAATTACTCTTTTCTGTTCACGGAGAGAAGATGAAAAAGTTGGTGTCCTTCACCAGTATAAAATAAACTCCTCTGAATTCCTTATCCTTTCCCTTGTAATTCTGAATGCAGTATAAAAAACCACATGAAAGACTGGACAAAGTTGTGACACAATCTGGAAAAAGGGAGGTAAGGAAGTCCTGCAGTTGCATGACATGGGACATGTGTAACACTAAACTATACTGCTAAGTAGAGAATAATCCCTAACCACTCCCTCCACAAATCTCATCTCAAAGGTTTGCTGAAAACGTTATTGGGCAAGATTCTTTAGTTTTTGCCATGTGACAAGGTAAAAAGATGGGTAATCCCTTTAGCAGTTTTTCCTTGGGTTTTTTGGGCTTTTTTTACACCTATAAATCACTTGCAGCAGGGTACACATTCATGTCTCCATGTGAGAGTAACTACCTTTAATATGGACTCTAAAATAATGACTTCCAATGATGTGGCCAAAAGCAAATTTAGAATTCCTTATATATCCATACACTAGGAGATACATATATATATATATATATATGTATATAGTGTTTTCATACTCTTTAGGTAGAGTGTATGAAAGATGTTCATACTCATTTTAAAAGTAGCCTTTTCTAACTACAAGTTGCTCAAATCGAAAACACTTTTCAGAGCTATGATGAATATTCTGTAGGTCAGAACTTATTCTAGTGTTAATTTTAAAGGATCTGGCAAAAGATCAGTATTTTAAACGTACATGTTGAATTCTGCTTTGCACCTACAGTTATGGCAGAGATGCTATTTTTAAATAGGTCAGCAAATGAGGTTGGATAGTATTTTTTTTAACCAAACTTGATGTTTCACAGAAGTAAAATTGACCAAGTCTGTCAAAGGTGCTCACTAATGTGCAATTATTTTCTTGTATTGCTGCCTACATCATACATTGTGAACCCTGATTTCCTCTTTTATGCCAACTGATTTTAAAGCATTTTACAGTATCAATAAGATGCTGTACATATTAACCTTTGATTTTACCAGTTTTATGTGAATAATAGCTACACAAAATAAAAGAAGCAGATGTTTTATGTTTACTGATAGCTTGTGTCAACTTCATCCAACAAAAAGAACCTGCCAATAAGTTTACAAAGGTGGTCTACAGACAGCAGTACCTGTTTTGCACAACACTCACCTGTAATCACTACTTGCAACATGCTCAAAGAATGTTCTTGGAGTAAAGTATACAGGATTGGGTTAGATAGATACCTCCTGAGGTTATTTGCCACCTGAATTATTTTAAAATACAACTGTGAAAATCCCAAGGAGTTCTTTGTAAATGGAAAAGTTGTCATTAACAGTCTCACCTCAAAGTAAATGTTTCATCCATCATGTCAAAAGTTTATAATCAGAAGTCCTGCTCTGTATCCAATTTCTAAAGGAATGCTGCCAACATTGTAACAGTCAGCTTACCACCCACCCCAAGTGAAACCTGTGGTTGGCTGAATGTGCAAGTAGGCTCATTAAGAAAAAATCCTAATGAAGAGCATTTACCACAGGAACTGGGACTGCTTAAGGAACCTACATGGAACTAAAAATAAAATTTAAATGCTCAGAAGCCTAATTAGGTCTTGTGACCCCTCTTTATTACATACATACAACTTTTGTATTGCTTCCTCTCTAACTATTCTCCAAGTACCTTTTCACAGGAAATAAGCACCAATTATCAAGACACTCAAAGAACTGGAGTCTTTGCAGAGGTGCAGATAACTCCCAGTAGCTCCCAACTGTTGCCAATATTGTATTAAAAAAGAAATTTAAAAAAACAATCAATAAAATAGGGCACTATAAAGTCTAAAGTCATTTTAGCTGCCCAGATCTACCTGAATTTTCACATTAAATGTAAACATTACAGAAAAAAATGTTTTGCAGCTTGTGGTTTCGAAACACGTTGAAAAAATACAAGTGTATGAACCAGGTATCATAACCATAAGGAAAAAAAAGACAAGTCAGTCACAGCACTATACCCCAAGGAGCAATTGCTGGAGAAGGGCTGTTTAACTCCTGCCCTTTTACAGTAACACATGGCAAGGGTGATGCGACACGCCCCAGTGAGCACATGGATGATGCTTTTCAAGTACTAGAGATACTTTTCCCTCCAAAGGCTCTACTATGGATTTACTGTTTCCAAGGCCTTAGATAACTGTAAATAATGTCGGTAATAGCAAACACAATCACAGAATATTCTGAGTCGGAAGGGACCCACAAGGATCATACATTATGCAAAAGCCTTTCATCAAATAAACTCATGGGAAGAAAATACAGTTTGGAAGGTAAATGAATGCAAGGAAGAGCTGAGCTCTGAATTCAAAGCAAGAGGTTTTCCCATTCCCCTCGCCCCGCTTTTTAAACTTCCCTTAAATGTATTTTTGTTAGGCAGATTTCTGTTGTTACCTAAACATTGGTATTTTCGTTTGCCGCTCCATCGTCTATCCCAGGGCTCATATCAGAGACTGGACATCAAATCGCTGTAAAGATTCTGCTTACAAGCAAGCAGGGAAAAGCAGGCACAGGGGAAAAAAGCGACTGAGAGCGGAAAACCTGGAGAAGTAAATTAAAAGCAGAGAAGGGAAAGGCGGAGGGGGGAAGTGGAAAAAAAACCCAAAATCCAACGGAAAGGAAGGAGGGCAGGAAAGGAGGGTGGGGGGCTGGCTCTCAGGTAAAATGCTTCAAGGCCAGCGTGAGGAGCGAGCTCCAGGAGAGGTGTACCTGGAGTGCCGCCCGCCCCGGTCTCGGTCTCGGTGTCCCACCACGGCTCCTCCAGCGTGTCCCCCATGCCGCCGCCGCCGCCGCCGCGCCTGTGCACTGCCCGCGGGGCCGGGCCGGCGGTGCCCTGGGCACGCCTGGTACCACAGCTTACACTACGTCTTACAGAACAGTCTCCTGAAAGAAAAGTAGGCCTTTAAATGCATGTTGGGAGTTTGATTTTTTTGTTTGTTTTTTTGTTTGTTTGTTTTTTAGTGAAAAATATAGAAGTGAGAGAGAAAGAGGAAAGGGATTAAAAGTATTACCCCCTCCTTCACAACATTCATTTAATTGCCTGAACCCTGTTGCACACTGTAAAGTACCTGCTTTCTTGGTTGAGGTTATTCATGTAGTGTTTTCCGAGGAACAGATCCGCGCCTGCAGAGGGTGCGCGTTCCCTTGGCGCGAGCGCTCCCGGCCCTCAGGGAGCGGGGCCGGCAGGGTGAGCGCCCCGTCCTGTGTCTCTCCCCGCAGGAGCCGTCCCGCTCCGAGCCTGCGCGTTCCCTCCTGGAGCACATCCCCAGGCAAGCTATGCGAGTGAAACGCACCAGTGTGAGGACTGGGATTTCTCATAAGGCGGCACTGTTATTCCGTGAATAACCCGCTCCAATGATTTTTCCTGAACTTCCACTGAAGGATACAATTTTTTCTCCCTTTGAGAGTGCAGGTGGGTAAGGAACGTGCATGACAGAGAGTATTAGTGTTATTCTACCCAGGGTTACTAATGGATGTCACCAAGTGAAACCCTTGGAAAGCCCTTGGAAACAGAGTTCTGCGTGAAACTTGTGGCTTTCCCCGACTCGCGGAGTACGTACAACCTGTGGCGCATTAAAGACTGTGGAGGAAGCCACTTAATAATCAAACCTACATCTGGCAAAGCAATTCAGCTTTATGAAAACCGAAAACATTCAAATCTCCGGCAGACCAGCTCCCCTGCCCTGCCCGGCTCCACGTTGGCTGCGCGGCCGCTCCCTCAGGAGCTGCCCCGTCCCCGCCCCGCTCCCTGCCAGGCCCCCGCGCTTGGCGGCCCGCGCCCTCACTGCCAGCGGCGCGGGAGGCGGGGGCAGCCGCCGGGAAGTGGCCGGGCTTTGGGAGGAGCGGCGGCGGGAAGGAAACGCCTCCCGAGCGCGCTTTACGGCTGGGGGAGCGGGCACGTCAACAGCTATGGCGGAAGGGGAAGAGGCGCCGCCGCCGCCGGGCAGCTGGTGAGTTGTGGGGGTGTGGGTGCCCTCCCTCCCGCTCCGCTCTCTCCCCTCCGCAGCGGCGACGAGGGGGACGAGGGGAGGGAGGCCAGAACGCCGCGGCCGCCGCCGCTCTCTCCCCGGGACCCGCCGCGCTCGGGGCGTGTGCGGGGTCGCGCTGGGAGCCCCCGGCAAACGCCGCCGGCGCTCGGCGGCCCCGGGTCCCCAGAGAGGAAGGGCCCCGTCAAAACACGGGCGAGACGCAAAACGAGGGCCGTGCCCAGCCTGGAGCCAGGCGGTCGCTCCAGTTTAAAATGACAGCTTTAATATGCGGTAGGAGCTGCTCCAGGAGTCTGCCTGGAGTGGAGTTGCTTTGTTCAGTTCGTTTTCCCTTTCGCTGCGTGCCTGTTCTTAGGAACAGGTGACAACAGTGGGTCCTGCCTCGTTTTCTGAATGATTTTGCTCATCACCCTTCCTTAGTACAGCTATTACTTATAATGCATTTTACATTGAACCTCTAGGACAAGAATAGAGACTATTTCTGGAGCGTGTATAGGATCATTTTGATGGTAACAGTGATGTGATTTCAGTATTTGTTGCATGCGTATTCACTGAAGATTGCTGAGGCTTAAATAAACTTTGTGTTTAAACACTCAAGCTATTCTTACTGCACCCAACATCTCCACTCATTCGCATCTTCACTTTGTTTTTGTCTTTGTGCTTCTGCATTGCATGTGATTTCTTTCTGTGGCTCTGTGCCACACCATTGCTCTTTGTCCCTTCCACGTATATGCTTTTCAAGCAACTACATTACAGACCTGTTTTTATGATCATTTCCAATCTGATGTTTTTGCTTTTAGGCTCTATCTGATGTGGCAGATTCAAAGTTTCCTGCAAACTGAGTCTAGCCTTTTTTGTGCTTAGTTATCTCGCTGTAAAGAAGTCAGAATACACATGGAGGTGTAGGTGGGACCGCTTCTTTTTTGGTTCTACAAATACAGCTCTTGGTTAAAACAATTTAGTATCATTAACTAGAAAATGAAAGTTAGTTGGTGTCAGTTTTTGTTCTTGGGGTTTTTTTCTTTTAGTTACAGCCTCAAAATTTATGAAGCTCTTTCTATAAGTACAATGTTGCATACTCATTATTTCTAAATACAGACCTGACTGTTGGGCCACATAATTACAAAGCAAGGGATGGACTCACTGGCAGTGCAGTCTTGACACTTTGAAATATAACCCTGGACACTATATGTTCAAATACCTCTGAAAAAAATACTTCTAATTGCGTCCATTACTAACACTGGGGGAATATTGCTGTCTTCCAGATCACAACAAACTTCTCTAGAATTTCTGTTAAGGATGAGGACGAGTGTGTTTCCAGACATATTTCAAAGCACAGCCTACACTGTTGATGTTCTGACTGGCAGCTTCAGAACTATAGTGAATTTAATATGCTGGTGGTACTAGAAAAGGCAAACCTGAAGGCATTTGTTAAAACAGATTTTTTAAGTCTTTATGGGAACAATTCAAGAGGTTTATGCTTAAATGCTACATTAGTATGTGACAGTGCATCCTGTTACTAGAGCTGTATGCTGTGAATGACAAAGCTGCATTCCTTATTGCTTGCTTAGAAACTTCACATGGCTTTTTGGTTTTGTTTTCCTGTTTTGGTTTTTGTTTAAAAGCCAGTTTCAGTGGAGTATTTTCTTTTTCATTTATTGATTTAAACTTTTGTCTTGTATTCCTATTTCAATGCTGTGAATGGGTGTTGTTGAAAGAGCTTTTGGTGTAAATTACTACACTATCATATTTTGAAGTATATGGGATTTCAAATTTTAAAAATCACCAAACATAAAATGATACATATGTATGCCTGAGCTCTACTGGGAGCAAAACTGGCAGTGCTGATTCCATATCCTCTCTTCACTTCCTTAAGAGGATTAAAAGGCAGATGGAATTTTGTGTTCAGAGACTGTTGCAGCACCTTGAGTGTATAGAATCTGGACATGCTCACTAACATAAAATTCCCTGTTTGTTTTCCCTATGTTAACTTGTCATGCAGTGCTGATATAAGTGTTTTGGGTGGGGGGAAAGCGTCACAAACTAATTATAAGTTAAACCCCTCAACATCTGTACTGACTGCTTGGTATTTTGCTCAACAAAAACCAGGGAAGTTTGCCACTGCACAATAAAATAAAATTTATAAAACCCCAGCATCACCACCAACCCAAAGTATGGAGAAAGGTGAGATTATAATTTTTTTTCTTCAGTAAATACAGGAAGTTGTTATCAACACTTTTGATTCTAAAATGAGCAAAATCAGGCAGACATTGTTCGCTAAATGTTTCTTTTTAGCTATTTGGCATATACTTAAAAGCTAATTTGAGAAATTGCCAGCACTATTCTGGAAGACATATCTATCCAAAGCTAAGAATGCAGTGAAACACAAAAGAGGCAGGCTGCTTTCAAACTGCTGTAAAATCTTCCTATCTTTTTTTCTTTGTCTGCTTATTTGTTTATTGTAATCATAATTTCAGTCAATGCAATATGTTTAGTCAGTAGACCGTATAGATACAAATTAGATGGTGTGTTATTAGTTAAAATGTTTGTAATTGGAAGTTACAGATTTTTCTTGCCTCATTTATCAAGGAAATCAGTGATTTGGACCTTATTTTTCTTGGTCAGATTCTCAAACAGATTAATGGTTGTGAATTAATTTCTAAACCTTTCTGCAGATATTTGTTTAATACTCAAGCTTCAGGAAACTGGATCGAGTAGTAATTTTTAAGATCTGTACTTGGACAGTCAGGACTTGGCATAACTAAATATAGCTCTAACCACAGATAGAATTGTTCATGTGCATTTAACTTTGTATTGGAATAATTCATTTTATGGGTCCCAAAATACACTCCAACTGCCTAAGACAAGAGGGTGACAAATGTAATTTCCGTATATCTTTCCCATTCTCACAGTATGGCTAATTAGTACTTGGAGCTTGTTTCTTCTGAAAGCCCACAAACAGAAAAATCCTTTTCAGTTAAGCACTTAATGAATTAATTAATTAATGCACTTAAGGAAAAAATAGAGGTTAAAATGTCAGGGAATTGTTTTTCTCCAAAAGTCCATTGGAGAAAAAAAGAAGGTTCAGTAGTGTTCTGGATGGATGCAATGGATATTTTGAAGTAAATGTGAGGGATTGATTTTTGTTTGTTTTCAATAGAGAAAAAACACTGATTAATTTCAATTCAATATAGCTCTTGTTGAGGCTTTTTCCTTCTAGTCAGGAAAATACTGAATTAAAAGCAGGAACCATAGTGAATAGATTCTACAGAAGTATGAAATTGATTGTAGTATTCTTAATACTTTATGTAGTTTATTGATCACTTACTATTATCTTTTCCCTGCTATTCACATCCCCACACTTTTAATCCCTTCACTAGTTTCTATAAGTGATTATTACCAAGTATCTCAGTCATATATAAATAATATTTGGAAAAAGTGGCTTAAGCTGAATTCCCAACGGTTGATCAATTTTTCTTGCCTCCAGCTTTCACGTCTTAAGTTAAAAAAGTCCTGTTTAATATCTGTGAAGATAGTTATCTATTGATTATAATGTGTCACCAGACTGACATGAATGTAAGAGATCCTTCTGTAAGTATGGAAATTTACTGCAGATACACTAATAGAAACCTTTTGTGTCATGACATTTTGAACAGTATATCATGTGGGAATTTACCTTTCAGGCCATGGCTTGGGTGTACCCTGGAATTCTACACATCTAACCAAAATTTTGAGTAGCATCTAGAAACAGGCAGTGAAGCCATGGTAGAGCAGAAACTACAGGTGTTTAGGTCTAGAGGAGTTTGCCCGTAGGGAGAAGTGCTGCTTTCTTTTCAAAACAAGTGTAATAATTATCCTTGTGAACAGAAGACTTTCTGGCTGCTCTTCACTCACGGAAGACAAGGATCCAGATTGCTAGCAGTTTACTGGAATATTTATAGAAAAACACTGACTGAAATAAGGTAAAACACAGCGAGTGGACATGTGTTAAAGTGTCGAAATCACTTTCATATTTTGTACTTTGCAAGTTAGCCTGAATAGAATGTTTATTAGGAAAGAATTTACTTAATCTTTGAAAAGTCCTTACTTACAGCCTGTGAACAATCTTGCAGTTGATGGAGGAAATGAGCACCTAATTGAATCACAGCAGAACAAAGCATTTTCCCCCCCTGCTACTTCGTTTAACTCCTTGTTGGCAATGCATCACATCTCTTCATGTGGCAGATGGGCATGCCAGTGTCTTGCCTTGTGAGGTGAAGGAGTAAAACTGGCATTTGCCTCTCATTTTTACAGCGTACAAAGTGGGGGTGACAGCACGTGGAAGAAGTTTTTGCAAATGGTAATATATTGTCAAGCAGCAGAAGCACACATTTGCAGATAACATGTTGAAGTTGGTGTTAACCCATGCACAGTTTTTTGGATGCTGTGTACTAGTAACTGGTAGAATTAGTATGTGTGGGTTTGTGAAACATTCTTTGCTAGGCAATTCTGTAATAAGTGTAGATGTAGTTTTAAGTGTTGTTTCACGTTGGTTTCAAGTAAAAATTACTTTTTTATTGTCAAAAGAGTTTCTTTGGGTGACATAGAAATTAAGTTTTAAGCATTGCAATTTAAGACTTTCTACTTGAAATGGAACATGCACACAGCTGTTCCATTCATTTCCACATACCTGTTTAATACTTGGATATAGTTGCAGCAACTAGCTGTATTTTGTGTGCTGTAATTCAAGGCCTGGTGGTTGCTAGTCTGTTTTTCATACACAGTGTTCACAGAAACGTGCAGTATGTCTAGGAGCACCTCACTCTCTCCAGCTGATCTTTGATGTTGGCTTCTGTTGAAGCTAGATCATCCCAGAGTTTATGCAGTTCTGCTGAGGGCTAGGAGGTCTCTGTGTAAATGTCCTGGAAATACTTGATTTTTATTAGGACTAACTGATCCATTCATTTAACTTTTCAGGCACTGACCATTATGTATACAACTGGACAACAGGATAGGTGATGGAAGTGCAAGTGTGCTTCCATATTCTGCTTCCCCTCCATATCTGTCTTGGCAAAGGGATTGGCAACCCGTGCAACCTGTAGCCCTATAAAAAATGGACTTTGGGATTTTTTTTTTCTTTTTTACAATACAAAAAGTGTGAGAAAATAAGGCAAATCAGTCTCATTGTGATCTGTGCTTTCTTTCATCCAAATTTGCAAAATTATTTGAAGAAAATAGAGTTGTGCCCCAGTATATATTTGAAATATGATTTAAAATGCAAACCAAAAAGTAGTGACAAAGAAACTGGCTGATACAATGCAAGGCAAATGCTTACTCTTCAGACCTGTAAATACTTAGAAAAGTCTTGAGTAAAGCTAGCTAAATATCTAAATACATTCTTCCAGGTCTGAGATTCTAATCTATTTGACCAAAAAGATGTTATTTAGAAAATCAGAAATGTGTGTTTTAAGTTTTCAGGAGACCAAACTTGTGAACCTTTATGTCAAGGAGTTAGTTGTGGATATATGGAAATTAAAGTAGCCAAGAGTTCAACAGCTGACATTCTTTTTCTGTGACTATTTGAATTGACTACATAGCAGTCATGGAGTAATTGAGAATTATGCTGATAACACATAAACATCTGTTACTCCATGTGTATAAATAGATTCACCCAGAATGCATCTTCCCACTTGAATATCTGTCCTGGAGAAACGATCATGCTCTTTGTTTTGCTCTGGCTACAAACCCCCTGGATGTGTATCTAACTCACCAGGTATATGAAGCAAAGCCTTTCTTAAGGCAGATGTCAGAGCAAGTAGAGAAGAGTTAAGAGGATATAGCAAGGGAGAAGTTTTACCTACGGGACCAATGTGTCACTGCCGTTGCTATTTTTCCAGTGAACCTGTTTTGCCACTGCTCTGCTACATGGTATTGAAATCCTGAATTCATCAGATGTGGTTCTCTCGTTACTGACAGCATGGAAACATTGAAACAGTCTGCAGAAGCTATCAGAGAGATTGTAAAGTAATCATTCCTGAATGCATACCTTCCTATCTATAATGCTTGTCAACTTTTGTTGTCTTACCACAGCAGCTGTCATTAATGTTTGTCTTCTCAATGTATGTATTTTGCTACTCTCTATATTATTAACATTTTTGTATGTTTTAATTCAGTCTTGTGCCTATGTCCACACTTAAAATACTAGAACTATATAGTTAAATCCATTTGAGTTTGACTAAAAGGTCTTTTCCCGTTTCAGGGAAATGTAAGGTTAAAAGTTGACTGTTCTAAACCTTTGAAATAAATGTTCTGTTTTCTAGGACATCTAATATTTTACTTAAAATAACTCCATCATCTAAATTAGGTGTAATGTTTGCTTTGTGTGTGTGAAAACTTGCTGAAATTGAAAGTTGCTGAAAGTTGTAAACTGCAATGAAATTTGCATTTTTATGATACGTTCTGCAACATTGTCACTTAAAGAAAACAAAAAAGCAAACTTTTTTTTCCTAGTATGTAAATTGAATGGAATTACAAGTTGAACAAACAGCCTTAAAGTAAAGGAATAAATAACATTTTGCAAGTATTTATTTTAGTAATTTCCAAGTTGTCTTATACCTTTGCATATGTGTGGGATTTGCCTGACAGTAGCCTTCAGTCTACATAAACATTGAAAAATAGTGTAATTGATTTTTTAAATTACATTTCATTATTTTAGGGTAAAAGATCTTGCAGACGCTCTAGAAGAAGGAGGTTGTGATCTTGAAACTGTGAGAAACATCATTCAAGGAAGGCAATTGCCTGCTGATCTAAGGGCTAAAGTCTGGAAGGTAAATATGAGCTTAAATCAAGAAACAGGAAATACCTGAAGTTGTGTTTGATTTAAGATAAACGGTTTAATTGCCAGGCATCTCTACAGAAGAGATGTAGTACTGAAATTTTAATATTCATCTGTGTTGATTCAATTTAAGAATAGTTATCTTTATTTTAAATTATTGAGTTCAGTAACTGAACAACTACAAAAAGACACTAAAATGTTTAGAAGGCTTTCTATTTTTGTTTTCAGATTGCACTTAATGTTGTAGGAAAGGGGGACAGCCTAGCATCTTGGGATGGCTCTTTAGACCTACCTGAGCAGAGTATAATTCATAAGGATTGCCAAGAGCTAATAGGTAAGTTCTATTATATTTAGATCATCAGTTTGAAAACTTCTGTGTTCTCAGTTGTCTTAGGACTTAATTTCAATTAAGTGATCTGAATAATGTTTACATTTTGGAGGGAACTCTGAGGAAGAAGATGAAAAAGCAGATAAAAATCAGTAAGAAACTGTAAGAAAACAATAACATCTTACTTGTACACAGACTCTGGGGTAGGTGACATCATGGAAGTTTGAAGCATTAGCTTGTAAGTGATAGTGTGCATAGTCAGAAAGTTTGTGAGTTGAAAAAACTGGAATTGTTTTCCAAGCTCCGTCTTTGAAAGCGGACATTCTTTGCATGGTGTCCTTCAGGTTTTTAATTGTGGAAGGCCTAGTTCTTAATCTAAAAACCTGGTGTAGCATGAAAATGCATATAACATTTGAGAGAAGAAAACATTTTGGACTTCAAAAATTATATTGAAGAAAGATACTTTTTAATAGGTTTTTCAGTGAAAATGAAAGTCTGTTTTTGTGAAAGCGAGGTGCTTCCAGGACACAGGAAACAATACTCCAGTATGTAAGGAGCTGCCACAGGATCTGTTTGGCAGCTCATCATAGAACTGATCAAATCCCTGACATGATGCAACAACACTGATATCAGTGATCACCTGAAGGAATCAATGCTGACTCATAAATTAGGATACTTCTCACGACTTCAATAAGAGAATCTTCTGTTTTATTACCTAGCACACTTTATTCTTGCATGATTGAAAGCTAAGGCAGAGTGGAGATGCTGCATGCATACATACCTACCATTTCTGAAATGCATTTCTACACTTTCTAGCCTTAAAATCTTAGGGCTTACTTTCCTTCTCTCCATCCTGTGAAGGAAAGAGATGGGAGTGGAATTTCCACTCTTATTTAATCACAGTGACTCTCCAGGAAGATGCAAAATGTCCTGATTATATTCATAACATACAAAATTAAGTACTTCAATGTCTGATAGTTCTATTCTTCGATTTATTGGCAAATATTTTGTGATATGTGACAATATTAAACTGATAAAGGGAACAACTGTAAAGTTACTACAGAAGGAAGGCTATATAGAGGCTTCAATTTTGTGTTGGATTAAATGTCTCTGTTTAAATGTTTTAGCAAAGCAAGTAGTCTCCAAATTTAAAGTAAATCTTCAGATGGCATGTGAGTTTTACATACTATTTCATTTTCCTGAGAGGTAGAGAAAAGGAATGCCAGATATTGACTGGTTTTGAGGGGAAAGTATTAAGGACTTTTGTAATAAAAAAATTATTAACAGTAATGAGACTCACAGGCTTATTGTAACTGAGGGGGAAAGATGTTTGCTAGAAATTCAATGCAGCTGTTAATATAGTGTGAACATATCTCTTTCCCCCATCTGGGACATAAAAAAATGTGATTTACAATTTAATGCTAAAATTTAAGCCTAGCTGATCTCTAACTTCTGATTTGGATAAATTTGCATGTCTGAGCTTTTGAGGAATTGAAGGTATGCACTGTGGGTTGGTCTATGTTGAAATTCAAATGAATTTCTTGTTGAGTTGAGCCTACATTACGGGCTGAGCACATCAAATAGGAATAGAAGAGGATCATTCTATGCATTAAAAGAGTCTACCTCCTTCTTTCATATCGATCCTGGAAACCCCAAACTTCTTTAACCCTGTTGTTGCGGTATTTAAATGATGTTTAAATGCCTTACTCTACTGGTTTATAAAATCACTTGTATTTTGATACCTTTTTGAATGCCTTTCTGTAAGAATTCAATCCAAATTGCCAGTTTTTTATTTGTCTGGTTTTGTTGGTTTTTTTCCCTGATCAGTCCCTATTGGTGCAATTGTGCTACGAAATAATCTCATCCAATTTCTTTGAAAAGCCTTTAACACAGTTTATCTTACTGTGCCTATTTCAGACCAGTTGTCGGTTCCAGAAGAAGAGAAGTCAGTATTAATTTTGGATATTGAGTCTGTTATTACTTTTTATTGTAAATCACGCAATGTTAAATACGGTTCTTGCCTCGTCTGGATACATCTGCTCAAACCTCTGGTGCACCTTCATTTGCCTCGCAGTGATTTGTACAACTGCTTCTATGCTATCATGAATAAATTCATTCCAAGGTAAAACTCTTTCTTTTCCATGTGTACTATTTTTATTGGCATGAGAAGTATTCTCTGAAAGAGGTGCATGTTGGTTTTGGCTAGAGTAGCGCTGTTTGTAGCAATGTTGTCAGATTCTTTCCTATGATAAATTTCAGTACCTCCTGGTTTGAAATCCAGGAGATGATTGGGTTTGTTTAAGATGCAAAGACTTGGCATGTGACTGATCTAGACTCCATGTGCCTTTTAAAGACCAGTCCTTTCATGCAATATCAAAAACATTTGTTAATGAACTAATTCACATAGGTTATGCAAAAGTGGTTTTTTGTTTCCTTTCCTAGCATTTTTCGTATCTAAAATACTTCTATCCCTTCAGAAACAGTAATTCGTAAGAACTAATTAAGTCTCAAAATGCCTTCAGAAGTAGTTGATATTTTCCCTATGTTCTTTTGAATTAGGACTGAATTTTTTGTTTTTAAAGTTGCTAGATATTTTTAATGAAAAATACTAAATTTCAGCTTTTCATGCTGTTATGTTGGTGCTCTCACTAAAATAAGTTTTTATGTATGTTGGAGCACCATGACACTTCAGCAAGAGGCATGGTCTGTAGTTAAAGATCTTAGTTTGATTGCCTGGAGAGGAGATTCCAGCCTGGCTGATGGATGTGTGTCCAAAATATGAAAAGTGCATGTTTGCTGTAGTGGCAGGAAGCATTTATCAGTCCTGTCACTTGACTCAGCTCATGTCCCTTTCTGCTCTGAAACACTCTTGGACTCTGAGAACTGTTTGGGGACAGTGGCGTTATGGTCACTTAACTCACGTGCTTTCAGCTGTAGAAGGATTGGAGAGTATCTGGTATTTGAGCTTCTCAGTGGGAATCTAGGTGGAGTTTCAATGAGATGTAGACTGTTTCCTGTTTTGTTTTCTCTTTAGTGGGAGAATGAAAGACATAGAAAGGTATTTTATAGTAGAACAGCAAATCTCTGCTCCATTGGTACCATGCTTGCCTTTGAGATTTAAATCTGTTTTAAATACTTCTGTGTAATATAATACCATAAAGTATTGACAGTATTTAGTTTTTTCTGCTGCCTTGTTAATTTACTGGGAGTTTCAGTGTTTGTGGGTTTTTTGTTGGTTTGGTTTGGTTGGTTGGTTTTTTGACTCTTGAGGCAAGTTGACTTGACGATCAGTCCCTGTGAATTAAAAGAGCAATCCACAGGAAATTACACAATCACAGATAGTAAAGAATTGCTACTGTAAATCTGAGAAGTGCAATATTACAGTAGAGTTTATTATTTTCATTGCTATTCTTTAGGGATTGTTTTATGAAGGGAAGACCCTTTCATCTATTTAGACTGCTGCTTCAGTACCATGAGCCTGAACTTTGCTCCTTTCTTGATACCAAGAAGATGACTCCAGATTCATATGCACTCAACTGGGTAATAAAGTGAAAGTAGGGAAACATAATGAAAAATAAATTTGTGTTTAAATTTTAATACATGTTGCCAGTTTATGGAAGAGTAGTACAAGCGATTAGAACTGCATATATTGAAATAAATTGTATGTTTTAATATAGTGTAGGCTTTTTTTTGTAAGATAATGTATGAGGTCTTGTTAATGTCACATTTTGATTGTACTGGGTGAGTACTTTTTGAGCTACTGATGTTACGAACTTCTTGGAATAAGGAAGAATGAGAGCAGCTGACATACTCAAAAAGAAGGAAGCCCTGACGTTAGTTTTGATTGTGGGCAGCTGTATAGATACAGATAAATATCACTCTAGCAAGTCTTTTGAAGCTGAAGTATTAATTGTTTTAAAAATGTCCCTGCTAAGACATATATGTATGTCTTTAGAATTTAGGCACATATATTTTACAACTTTAAAAGCATTAGTCATTTCCTCTTCAGAACTGCCTCAAATTGTGGGTAGTTACAAAGATGCTTACCTCAATCATTTTTTATGAAGTTTGTGTAGTGGGAGTACAACAAAATTCTTGTTTCAATGCTACTTGGTATATGCAATACAAAATCATGATACTGTGCTTGCACAGGCAAAGTATATAATTTAATAAAGAAGACTTTGACCCATTAACTCTTCTAGGTTCTTCTTTCATACTCATTGGCTATGTAAAATCTTTTTCAACTTCATGTATTTTCAGTTAAAGAAGACTGAAATGAATTATTAAATTGTGAGGTCGGTATTTGGGTTTTCTGGGTTTTTTTTATAAGGCTGCTGCCAATTTTAGTATAAAAATGTGCCTAGGAAAAATTTTCATATTCTCGAAACCTGCCTTTTGCTAGTCATGAGCCTTCAAAAGAGAAATCAGGTCTTTTTTTTACCACTCAATTTCCATTTTTTATTAGAATTTTCCTTAGTAAATATAAAGTTCTTTGAAGTTATTTATTAGAATTTTGGAACCTAATTAGAAAAAGAACCTTCTCTCTGAATGGTGGTAGTGAAGTAAGCTGGCGTAGCTGCCAGTCCTCAATGCCATGCTTCCTGGTGTACAGTTTTAGGAAAAAATATTAAGGTTCATTTTATATAATAAGATTACAGTAAAATTCCCTGTTTCATCTGTGAAAAAACTCAGTCTATATAGGTGTATAACTAATACATAGAAATATGTAAGCAGCATACAGACACCTGCCATTGGCATCTTGTTCATGGATGTTTCGTCTTTGGTTGCATTTGAGTCAGAATTGAATAGATCTTTTTATCTTTTGCTGTAAAACTATACTAGGAAGTGTTGAAATATTCCATGATAGTGTTTAAAAACAGATACCAAGCTTTTGAAAACTGTAACTGTGTTGATGCAGAATTAGTGTTCATCAGCAAGTTCAGTAAGACCCCAGAGAGGTCAGGTGGTATGCATTTGAGTTAGGTGTGACTGTAAATGTTATCTGGCATGTATGGAAAGAAGTTCCTACCTTTTATCTTCTTTGAACTTTGCCTATCAGAGAGGATTTATTTTCAAGTGGGAACATGGGAACAGGCAAAGAGTTTCTTAAATGGTAATGAAAATTTTCTGATGCTTGCAAATGTTTAATTACTTATTCATAAAGAATCATAATGTAATGCTAAGTAAGTGATGTTGTCAAACTAATGTGCAACCATGTTCAATTAGCCCAATTCTACTGTGGAAAATAAAAATAATTATGTTTGCAGGATCCTTTCAAAGCCCTAATTGCTATGCTATTTGAGTAAATATATTCTCTTATGATTGTCTTGTTGGTATCCTTGGTATTTAGGACTGGCTGTGAGCTAAACAGTATTCCAGCTTGATTGTGTTATCTGTGGTTGAATTTGCAAGGCTGGCAGTGTACAGCCAACTTTGCCTTCACAATAGGCATATTTATTCACAGATAACCTGTAGTGTAGTGCACTGTTTCCATATAAATTGGTTTAGAGGTTAGAAACATCCTTCAATACACTGTGCAGATGTAGGTTTTTATCATAATTTTGTTAGGTTTATTTTCTTTTAGATATCTTGTATCTCTGTTAAAAACATATTCCTGGTAAGATTGTTCCTCATAATTGCTTTTTCTCACATTATTTTCCAAATTTTTAGCTTGGAAGCCTCTTCTCATACTACTGTTCAGCTGAAGTCACTCAGGCAATATGGGATGGATACCTACAACAAGCAGATCCATTCTTTATTTATTTCTTAATGTTGATCATCCTTGTTAATGCAAAGTAAGTGTATTGTTAATTCTTTGGGACATTCTTTGCTGACACTGTTTTAATCCAGGCTTGTTTGGTTTTGGTTTTACTGACTTAATCTATGCCTGTGACTTTACTGTTTTCAGAGACGTTATCTTAGCACAAGAATCAGATAAAGAAGAAATGATAAGTAAGTACTTCTCTTACATAGCTGCTAGCGAAATATTTATTATATACTGTAATCCCCGTTTATTACTATTTTTAATTGCTAAAAAATTAGATTGTTTATTTCCATGTGACTTTTCTTGACGCGGCTCACGGGGCCAGCCCGGGGAACCCCTCGCTGCATCTGCAGCAGGTGTCCTCAGCAGAGCTGCTGCTGGTGGAGCGCAGCGACGCCCCGTCAGCAGGGCAGAGACCGCAAGCCAGGTGGGAAACGCGCCGGCGAGGAAGAGAGGGAGGCTCCCATGTGGAGTTCTGAGAGGTTCCATTGTTCTCCCCAAGGGGTCCAGGGATGAAGAGCGCCAGGATTTAGGGTGTGCAGGGGTTCTTAGGGTAGGAGGTACCAGGGGCGGTAACAAATACAGAAGCAATAGGAAGGTAACAGAGGAGGGTCCAGGGCGTAACTGACATTACATAAACTCAACTGATAGGGAGAAGGGAATGAGATAATTTATACAAACCAATAGAATACCAAATAACAGAGAAACATCTAGAAGGAGAGGTGGTGCGGACCTCAGGGGAGGGGACATAGCAAACTGAATGACAGGGAGAAGGCGGGGTACAGAAAACATCAATGGGGAAAACCAAGACATACCATAGGATTCATTAACAGAGGAAATAAGTAATTAATAAGCTCAAAAGCGGTCCACAACATTTTCTCACTAGTGAATCCCTTCACCCTTCTTTTCTTACTGTTCTTTTGCTGCCCTGTCCTGGACCTGCTTTCCTTGTTTCTGTTGGTGCTCCCAAACCTAATTTTATAGATCAGTTTGAAGAACTTGAAACAATCATCATGTTTCTAAGCCCAAAGCAACAGCTTTCAAATCCTTCTTTAAATCTACTGCACTTGTTGCATTTTCTGGATTATCTTCATATGCACTTGATTTGAGCCTAATTCATTGTTTTTATAGAAAATGCATTAAATTTCAGTGAAAAATTTAAATAACTCTTGCCTTTGTATTTTTTTTACATACATAATACAATGTAAGTAATAATCTCTTGTAGTTCAAAATGAGAGTGCTTGGAATTTTGTGTCTTTGCCAAATACTGCAGAACTACACCCTTATGTTATCCTGGACATAGAACAGTGCTGCTGATTAAGTACTCATTTAAAAGGATTCTCATGGTCAGAGCTCTTTAGAAAAAGTAGGTGACTTGGAATTAGAACTGACAGCTAAAACTATACAGAAGTAAGAATGTGGTAAAAAATAATTTGCATAGAAGGTTCGAGCTTCTAGCAAAAAGCCTAAGTTTTCTATGGATAAGGAATATTTCCTGTATCTTCTCTTTTCATCTGGTGAGTGGATCAATATTCATGTTTAATCAATACACTAGATTGTTACGCCTTATTAAAAATGAGTTATTTTATGATTTGGAATGATCTGTGTTGCTTGATTTCTCTGTCTGAAATAGTGTTGCATTTATGTTGTTTGTCTGTCTCAGAATTCTTAGAAACATCACCAGCCAATCTTGATTTAGAGGATATAGAAGATCTCTTCTCTTTGGCACAATATTACTGTAGCAAAACTCCAGCTTCTTTCAGGAAGGTAATAACAGTGATTTTGAAATTCTCTTCATTTTGGTGAGTGTTTAAGCTCCTGCTGACAGTAACTTTGAATATTTCATTGCAATGTTCTTTTTTTAAACAATTTTTTCATATTGTTGCTCTGGTGGTGTTTACTGGTAGGATCTTTGAAAGATAAGGCTAAGTGAAACATGTTAGAGAGAAGCTCCCTGCAATATTCTCACCTCCTGACTGATAACCTCATTTTCCAAACGAGGTTCATGTAAGAACTGATGAACCTAAACTTCATATTGACACAATTGCATTGTAGTACACTGCACAGCAGTGCTAGCTGTAATCACAATAGCGAAGAGGAAAAAATCACTAACTATAGATAAATTTATTATCACCTGCACTGTTTTTGCAGCTCTTTCTTACTCAGGATATCTGGCTTAGTGAATAAGTGAAATAAAAGTATTTGATAGCCATTGCTTTCAGCTTGTATGTACTTCCTCTGATGTGTGTAGACAGGAATGGGAGTTTTTTGTGGGGAAACAAACAAAACAAACAAGTAAAAAACAAACACCAGAGGCACTGCATCATGTTGCTATGGTCAAAATGGTGGACAAGCATGTTTGTATTGGAGGTGCAGACCTTGCCATGATTTTCAGAAAGAATTTCAGTTGATCAGAAGTTTCATTACTATGTGGACAGGATATGCATGTGTGGAACTTAATAGTTGTGACTTAGTGGATATAGTTTTATTTTAAACTTTCACACATAGAGACAATGGCTTCGGTTAATAATTTTTTTCCTTGCCTTATTAGGACAACCACAGTCTTTTTGGCAGCAGCTTGCTGGGCCTCAAAGATGATGACACAGACTTGAGCCAGGCTCTCTGTTTAGCAGTTTCTGTGTCCGAGATTCTGCAAGCAAATCAGCAACAAGGCGTCAGTATACTGAATTAACCTTCCCCCCCCCCAGTTCAATAGAAAAGGAAAAGAATCAATCACTAACCATTAGTTTTAAATGCTAACAGCACAAATGAGTATTTGCAATTTCAGGAAAGATATTTTTGTCTTGAAGTTTTCTCCGTAGTAAATGATCTGCTGTCTTCAATGCATTTCTGCTGTAGCAAGGAGCATAGGGGAGCTTAAGACAGCTGATTTGAATTTGAGGAGTGTGAGCTTAAAGTAGTATCTCACTAATTTGAATTCCTTTCTAAATGTAGCTACTGTAGAAGAAAATTTAAAACTCACTACTCAGTACCTTTGAGAAGAATGCTGTTAAGGAATATCTGTCTTTTGTCAATGAAAGGTTTAAATGAAAAAAAGGAAATTGATTAAACCTATTTCAGTAGAAGTTAATTGCAGACATAGATGCAGGGACTTCACTAGAATTATTTAAGACCCATATATGGATCATAATGTAGGTAGATTACAGTGTTTCTTATTGACTACTGACTTCTTGTAGCAATTTCCAGGCCTCAGTTTTGTCATGCAGAGTTTGTTTGTGTTTTTTCCTCATCCAAATAAAGTTAAGCATCTGTTTATATCCTGTCCAAGTTGGTGAGATATAAAGCTATCCTAATATGCTGTGCTGATTAGTAGTGGACTCCTGGATTGTCTCATTCCCACTATGTTTCCTCTCAGTAGAAATTATATAGTTGCACTTGGATGATTTTTTCCGTGCACAAACTGATGTATTAATGGAAAGCTGATGCTAGAATACTACTGGTGGTCTGGTAACTGTAGACAAAGTTCAGATTAATCAAATTAAGTAAGATTTTTTTTTTTTTTAATATCTCTTAGCCCCTTTGAGCAGTTCCTGTCGTATTGGAATTAGTATCAGAATGTAATTGAATTCTGTCAATAATTATGCAGTTTTAAACTTTAAAAATTTCTCTTTCAGGAAGGAGTGAGATTCTTTGTAGTGGATTGTCGTCCTGCAGAGCAATACAATGCTGGGCATTTATCAACAGCATTTCATTTAGACTCAGATTTGGTTTGTATGCTCTTTGTGTCTTTACTGGTATTTGAATCCTAAGTGAGATAGAAGGGGAGAGAAAGGTCTGCCTTGAAAAATAAAGTATCCTTAGTTTAGGCTTCAGTTTGTGACCTGTGGTGTCTAGCTATGTGATAATAAGGTTTCAAAAATTAGCTTCTCTAAAGGAGATTGTAGAACCATCATTTTACCGAGAAGTTTAGTCCTTAATGATATTAGAATTTGGTATTCCAGACCTCCTGTTCTTTGGTTAGGAATGGAAACCTATACAGACTAAAGACTATACATTGCTTGGAGAAGAAATCTCTTTTTAGCATCCTGATTTCCAGTGAAGGGTGTAATTAATTTTTTAAAAGAGCACCTTTTTTTCTTAATCTCTTTTTTTGTCTCAGTCAGTCTTACTACAGTCTGCTTTTACAGGGCATATGTCTTGAAAAAGATTTGGTTGCTTCTTTAAAATTTCTGCAGTACAATATGAAAGAGAAAGTGCATTAATTTTGGCACTGATTAATTGAATTAATTTGGCTATGGATGAATAACTTCAATAAAAATTTTGTTGTTTCTATTTGATAGTGAGTTCCTAATGGAACATTCAGTCATATTTCTCTCTGTCCTTTTTTCCCCCCAAATCACTTCCATTTCAGCAGTGTATTCATCTCTTCTAGATTAGCCCTCAACTATTTTACTTTAAGCAGTCTATGGAAACTGTATGTATGGAATGATTTATATGGATATACACCATAAAAGACTTTTATACCTTAGTTCAGTCCTGCATCTAATAGCTTTACCTCTCTAATTAAAATGATGCATTATTCAGTATTATATGCACAAATACAATTACATAGGAGAGAAAAGGAGGCTGAGGGGCAACCTTAGTGCTTTCTGTAACTGTCTGAAGGCAGCTGTAGCAAGAGAGGTGTTAGTCTCTTCTCCCAAGAAAGGAGCAACAGGAGAAAAGGAAGTGGCTTTGTGTTGCACCAGGGGAGGTTTAGGTTAGATATTAGGAAAAATTCTTCTCCAAAAGAAGAGAGTTGTCAAGCATTGGAACAGGCTGCCCAGGGAAGGGGTTGAGTCACCATTGCTGGAGGTATTTATTACTTGTAGACGTGGCACTTGGGGACGTGGCTTAGTAGTGGAGAGTAGGCAGTGTAAGGTTTGTGGTTGGGCTCAGTGACAAGGGTCTTTTCCAACCTAAATGATTGTTTGATATAGTGTGGGTTTTAACCTAGATCTAAAATCATTTAGGAAAAAACTTTCCCTGTCCTATGTGGGTGTTCTGCTAGCCCCAATTGAATGTCATATTCAATGAAGTAGAAATAAGCATTATAACCCATTAAGTAGTACAAAAAGCTGGTAGTATATGAAAAAGGAGTCCATGAAAACAAGTCTTAAATTAGATGTGATCAGTTAATAAGTATTTAAATTGTATATTAGAATTAACTTCTGCAGCGTGTGTCAGTTGGTTTGATTGGGGTCCTTCATGAACCATGGTGGATGAATGTCACCAGGTTCATCCTTGTTTTTAAAAGTTTAAGGCTAGGAAAATATTATAGGGAAAAACCTTTGTGATGAAAAGTCATTAATGGAATTTCAGTGCATTTTATATTCTTGTATGTGCAGAGTACAGAAAAATTACTGTAAGAGGAGATAATGGGGAAAGAAAGCACTTTGGAATCCGTCTCATTTATAGATAGAGGAAGTAGTGGGATTTAGGACCTGTATAATAGAGAAGCAGCCTTTATCTGTAGGAAAACCCCAGTTAACATTCAGCCTTACTTACTGATGGCTAGGTTGTGTACTTTTGACTTTGTCCTTCATCATTTAATCCACTGCAAAGGCTAGATAATGAGAATCCCTTCTAGCCCCTTCCCCCTCCCCCCCACAGTCCAGTTACAAAATTTCCTTATGAATTTAAATAAGTACCTTCCCCACAAACACAGTTTAAAATTTTAGCTGTATTGAGAAAGTCCTTGTTTCTCCATCTCTCTCATATAAAAATTATGTTTTTGCATGCATAGTAGGCCTTCATGTATCACAGCCTTCACTTTTTGAGAGTACAAAGAATCACAGATACCTCCTTGTACTCTCAATCGTAATTTATTTTCCCAAATCTTGATGGGGGGGGGACAACAAGAGGAAGACTTTTCTGGCACCTAGAAATTCTAGGTAATTTAAATGGTTTCAAATCTCCAAAGTTTGAATGTGTTGTGCCCCAGGCATGTGTAAGTATGGATACCAGTCCCACTGCCGTATTACCAAATTAATGCAACGTGAAAATTGTAAAGACTTGTTCCATTATTATTTGATGTCTTCAAAAATAAACTAATAGATGTTAGCTGTGTTTCTTTCCTAAGTAGGGCGAGGAAATTAAGGACCAGTCACAGTGTTCTTTATGTAACATGAGGTCTTGGTCAGGTCCCGTGTGTGTGTGATGTGTACAGTGCTGATGTTGCCTTGTTTGTGCTCAACAAGTTGTAACCATCCTCAAAGTTTGTCTCCTTGCATGACTTGTGTTATAGTATCTAGGTGTCAAACAGCATTTTTTGTTTGTTCATTCCACAGATGCTTCAAAACCCATCAGAATTTGCACAGTCTGTAAAATCCCTGTTAGAAGCACAAAAACAATCCATTGAGTCTGGCTCCATAGCTGGTGGGGAACATCTCTGCTTCATGGGAAGTGGCAGGGAAGAAGAAGATATGTATATGAACATGGTGTTAGCACATTTCTTACAGGTACAATTAAATTGCCATTGATTAACAGCTGAAGTAAAGGGTATCTGCATGTGTCATTGGTGGTAAAACCATGGATAAATGGTAAAACGTTTTCCCCTTAAAATCTTAACTGTTTCATTACTCAAGTTTACAGTTTTTAGTAAACAAACCTAACCCATGTTTCCTTACCATACTTGCCAAACTTATTCCACAGGTTTTTTGCTCTGATCAGAATTGTCTTTTCTGTTGCAGAAAAATAAGGAGTATGTAAGCATTGCCAGAGGAGGTTTTATGGGTAAGCTTATTAATGATGATCTTTGACTTGAAAAATCTTGATATATTAACAGCGTTGGAATTTTTATGAGGCTTTTGCTAAAAACCATCTAAATGAATAGCAACTACTTATTTGTGGGGTTTTTGTTTTGTGTAAGTAAACACTGCACTTGCACATTTGTGGTTAACTCTTAGGGCTTACCCAGATTTCTGAGTGGTGAAAAATTATGCAGGAATTGGAGAAATTCCCTCTTTCTTCCAACTTATCATTCTTGATGTTTTAGCCCCTGTAGATTGCAGAATCATATGAAGATGCAACTTCATAATTACTATCAATTGCTGTTGTGATTTCTTTAATCAGCAGTTCATATTTCTGCAGTTGATGTTGCTGGAAATAATCAGGCTCTACAACAGTGGAGAGATCTGTGCTACTACATGAGTATAGAGGCATTTCTAATCTGTATGTCCAGTGTCATAAGAGCTGTCTTCAAGATCAAAGCAGTGCTTTATTTTTAATTGCTGCTGCATTCTGTTTACTAAAATAATTAGTATATTAGGTAGATAAACAGGCATTAGATAATTAGATTATCATAATGCTTTTGTACTAGTGAAATAAAAGCCAGGGATTATTATTGTAGTATCTGAATTTATCTGTTTTATTAAATTGTGGGGAAAAAATTGTTACTGATTAGTCTCGGGTATCTACAATATTTTCATCAACAGACTAAGTCCAGTGTAATTCTGAATGTCTTTTAATGGTCTTTTAACAGCCCTCCAGCAGCACTTAGCAGATATTAATGTGGAAGGACCAGAAAATGGATATGGCCACTGGATTGCTAGTACTTCAGGCTCAAGAAATAGCATAAGCTCTGTTGATGTAAGTGAATTTTTAGCATAAGTGTTATAGTGGGATGGAAGCCCTAGATCCGCCTGTACGGAATTTTTTCTTCACATTCCTCATTCTATTCTCTAAAATGCATTATTGCAAGTCATGACTGTTTTCACTTGTGTATTTCATTTAAAACTATGATCACTGTCTAGTCAGAGGTGTCCTAAACATTTTTATCCTCTTGAGGGCAAGAGCTTGTAGGTAAGAACTTGCTGTAGTCATTCTCCAGCAGAATACATGTAATAGACAACTGTTTTCCTGGCTCTTACTCGCTCTGGGAATAATTTATTCTAAAGTGGCATACAATTTCATGGCAAAGCTCAAAATTGTATCTTTTCTACAGCTGACATATGTGTAGAATTTAGCTTTTAATTTGGATGCAATATATCATTTAGTAGTATTCCTTTTTCTACATGTTCATAGCAGGGTGCTCAGTAATACAGTTTGTCAAGCTTGCTTTATGGGATCATATTTTCCTCAGTCACATATCATTGCTGATATTTGATAGAACTCTAAAGAAATACTCAATTCTGTAATTATGTTCTACTGAGTACTAAAAAGTAAATTACTATTTTGTAGTCTGTTTCCTTTTCAATAAATTCATTGAGATGAAATAATGTTTTTTATATGATTAATCCTGAGAGGAGCTCCTTTTACAGGGTGATACTCCTAACAGTTCAGGTGATGGAAAAGGAGTGAAGTCCCTCATGAATAAAATGACGGTTGCTTTGAAGACTAAATCTGTGAACGTGAAAGAGAAAGTTATCAGTTTTATTGAAAATACATCTACTCCAGTGGACAGGTGCGTCATTTATATCTCACTGTGCGTTGGCTGTGGATGACATCCTGTTTCATGTGGCTGTTTTGTAGGTGTGAAAACTGGGCTAATTAGGAACAAGTTGTCTTCCATATTCAGTTTTTAAATTTTCTACCCCTACCCTCATCACAATTTTATCATGACCCAAGGAGCCTACTGTGCTGCCTTTAGTATTGCAAGGCCAGTGTGGGTCCGTGTTGCCTTGAATGTTTATCTAGAATTTGTCATTTAATTTCACTTCTTATAATGTGTCAATTTTGTGTTCAGTCTACAAGTGAACAATGATTTCACTTGTATTTCAGTTCCTCCCCATCCTGACTCTAATGAAATGGATTAATGACAGCAGGATTCTGGATAGGTTTTTTTGGTTGATTGGTTTTGTTCTGTTTTGGTTTTTTTTACTGCTGCATCTTGTCAAATTGAGTTTAACTCTTCTAAAGATCTTGATTTTCTTCAAGTAAAGCTGCTTTTCAAATCCAGAATCCACCTTTGGTTTTTGTGTCTTCCAAGTACAGCTAGGAATGAGACTGTGCAAGTACATTGAAGAACACTTTCAAATTTGGAAGTCGTCATTCCAAATACCTATCTTAACTAAATACAAGAATAACAGCTTTCATGTGTCAGAGCTTTAAATGAAACGCCTGTTGTAGTTCTTTAAATTCCAGCCTTTGAAGTTGTATGTTGAATACCAAGACACTGGTATTGAAAAATCTCAGAGACCTAGCTTTTATTTGATAGCAGGATTTAAAATACATGCCAAATGAAGAGTAGTTTTAATAGTCTTGTACTTCAGATCATTCCTTCCTTTTGTGTTGGAAAACGTTTTTTTAAATTAGTATTATTACTTATATTTCACAATTAGAGGCAAAAAATTCTTAAATAGCATTTGGTAGTAGCTTTTGCTGTGTGAAGAATTAAACTGAGTTAATGTGAAGATTTAAACTGAAAGAGGGTAGATTTAGATTAGATATTAGGAAAAAAATCTTTACGGTGAGGGTGGTGAGGTGCTGGCACAGGTTGCCCAGGTGAGCAACCCTGGCAATGCTCAAGGCCAGGCTGGATGGGGCTTTGAGCAACGTGGTCTGGTGGGAGGTGTCCCTGTGCCTGGCAGGGGGTAGAACAAGATGGTCTTTAGGGTCCCTTCCAACCCAAGCCATTCTGTGAAATCAAGTAATGCTTACATGTAAGCCATAGGTAGCATGGGAAATGCATCTTTTAGTAGATTTTTTTGTAAATATTTCCTTACCTTGTGTCCAGCTTTGGTGAAGCCTTGCTTTTATTTACAAGCATCCTCCTTGAAGAAGATACATTGCCAATATAGAGAATTTCAGCTATTTATCTAGGTTTTTCCTTTACATTTTTTTTTAATTCTTTTGTTCTGTCCTCTGCCCCAATGTACTGTAGAATACCTTTCAATATTTCCTGGCCAGACAGAGCAAGCCTGGAGCGGTAAGCTTGACAATTAAGCAGCCTGACTAAAACCACCTTTCTTGTATTTAGCATGGCATCATGATGTTTGTAAGCATTGGTTACACTGACAAGATTGCTTGCATATTTGATATTAATTTGATTTTTTGGAATATATTAAAACTATTGCTTCTTACAAGCACTGGTCAAGAGACTAAAGGAAGAAAAAATAATGTATTGGCAGTGCTTTCTTCTCTTAGTTTCTTCTTTGTTATTTCTGTTCTCTTCCTTACTATTGCTCTTTATGGATTTTTTTACCTGTTATATCCTATACACATTTTATTAGTAACCTGTACTAGTGGAAGACACAAGGAGCAATTACTGAACAAATTATGGCTTTAGGTTTTAACAACAGAGACTAAAGTTATGAAAAGTTCATAAAACATTATCAGAACTTAGATATGGCAGGGAATCCGTATGGAAATTCTGTCTGGAAGTGTCAAATTTTTATGCTTCTTATCACATGGTGATAGAACATGCTGATAAAACCAGACATGCTCATTACTGGGAAAAGAAAAATGATAATAAGTAAAAAATGCTTTGCAATTCTACCTCATCTTGTTCACATAACTACATTTCATGCAAATGTGGAGGCCCTTCCAATTTGCCTCACATATACACATGCCTCTTATAATTATTTCAGAAATAAAACTTGCAAATTGAGTTTATATAAAATTATCTGTGATAATTGAAGAGCAGCTTATGCATAATCACTTTGGAACTTAGGTTACACTTTAGGAATTCTGTAGCTTTTGACCTTCTTACACTGAAATGCATGAAGATTAAATCTGGATGAATTACTGAAAATTTTAGTAGTGGGTTTTCAAGGATTTTTACTAATTTTTCTTTCAAGTAGTTTGCACATCATTTGATCTGGGATTCACCCAAAAGCATCACAGAGAGGTGTTATTTGTGCGAGCAAAATCAGCAGTAATGTTAACCAGGATTCTATAAAAGAAGAACAATGGGAATAGCCCAATAGCAGATAGTATGTTTTGTTAATTTAGAAATACTAAAGATCATGGGGATTGTACCCATTTTGTTGATTTATTTCTAAAATATGGTAAAAAAGTGTTAAAGAATCAAATTAAATATATGGTGACTCTTTGGTAACTCAGAGATGCATGAATCTGTATTTGTAACCAAGAAGTTTTGATATATTGAGATTTTACTTTGGTTATTTTGCTTATTCCTTTCACTCCTATTGCATATCTTCTTTCATTGGGTATATCTGATAATAAATTAGCTCACGCTATATATCCCTAGAGTATTTTCTTAAAAACCCAGAGTGGCCTTTTTTCTGCATACATTCAATTAGATCTACTTTGCATTTATCACCAGGATTTTCATTTGGCAGGTTTGCCACCAAACGACATTGCATTCAATTTGTAACCATGTAATGATGGCCTTCCATGTAAACAGGTTAAAGGGAATCAATTTCTAGTTCAAGATGTTACCAAGTTTTTATCAAGTAGCTTTTTACTCTTTTGTTTATTACTCTCTTGTCTTGACTAACTTGAATTGATAAACACCAGGGAGATCTGCTCTTAGATCCTCTCTGTATAATTCAATTTGACATTATTTAAATGTGCTGCTTCTTGCTCAATTGCTTTTGTATTACTAAAGCATATTTACAAAAGCCTCCATATAGAAGCACTGCCCTCTTGAATTGTCAGTGTCATTGATGCTTATTGTCTTAAACACTAATGAGCATGTTATTATATGTTTATTTTTGTGCCATTGTAGACTGCATTTCTGTTTGGTTGGTTTTTTTAACTTTTCCTTATTTTGTTTATATTAGTGAATTCTACCCATAGAAAATTTTGTTTTCTTTTCTAACTCTCAATTCTACTTTCAGGTATCCCTAAGTAGTAGCATTAATTTACCTATTACTAAACCTGTTCCCTGTCCAGCTTGGTTCTACAGTAGCATGTAAACTGGAGTTTGTGAATGTACTTAAAACAGGAACCAAGGCTTAGAGTTGGTAGGAAATATAAGTGCAAAGTATGGAGAAGGAGGTTATTGAACTAGAGGAAAGGGACAGGCAAGTTTTTGGGTTTGTTTTCAGTTTTTTTTAACTGCTAAGTGTTGCCAGTTCTAAAGGCTAAAATCATGAACAGTTTGGTTTTTTCAGAAATTGCCTGTTTTGTGGCTTTCTGAACTTCAGGTTTTTCTCATATTTTTCAGGTACTCTCAACAGTTGAGGGCAAGAGCTTTTAATTCATCTGTGACCATGTAATCGCAGCAGTCTGAGACAAAGCTTTAAAATATCTCAGGATTTGCAATCTTACTGTCACACATTAAGCCTCAGTTGTATGTGTTTGTGTCATTTAATATGATCTGTAGAAATAACTTAAATGTGATTTTTGACATCAGTGTCACAATGGTTCTGGGATTGTAACAGTAGGAATTGTTTGACCAAATATTTCAAGATGTGACTCAAGCTGGAAATAATGAACAGGAAGTCAGTATTTAGGCTACAGTGAATGGTTTGTAATAACCCTACTTCGTAGTTCTTAAGGCATTTCATTTTCTTTTGAGGAATTAACCAGAAAAATTAACTTCCTGACATGTTAGTTAATAGTCTTTGTTTTTTTCATCTAAATTTGGCATCCTTGTGAAGTTGCCCTGACTGTCCAGATATGTTTTAGTTTCATGCTAGAAACTCAGCGCGTTGTCAGTTTTCAGGTCTCTAATGTATTGTTGCCATTTGAGAAGGTGAGCAGAAGTTGGGATTTTTTTAAAACAAAACAGCATTTCTTTTCACTTTCTTTGTTACAACTGTCAGCCTCACAAAGTAACTGAACTATGTGCTTTCACTAACCAAGTTGCTTGATGGGTCACTCATGTCTTCCTTGCAGGCAGCTTCATGAAATTCTCTTGTCCTTCTCTGTTGCACAGCTGTGTTTTCATTTTGCGAATACCTTACTGTAGAACTCAGACCATCAGTTTGAAAGTTACTTTTCTTTTCCCATCCCACGCCCTCTCCTGCCCTTTTCATTGCCAACAGACATGTCAGCAGCAGTGACAGAGTAGGAAAGCCCTACCGTGGTGTGAAGCCAGTATTCAGCATCGGAGATGAAGAAGAATATGATACTGGTACAGTAGAAGATTCTCCTCTTACCTTGATTAGCTTATTTAGACGAAATTATTAAGTTGGACTAAATCATAAGAGTGTACCTTTAAAAAAAAAAAGTGTATCTTTATCTTGCAGTATGACATTTGTCTAACTATTATTGTTGATCATGTGTGTTTATGGTAGTGCCTAGGACCAGCCCTTTTCAAATACATAGTAGCAGATTAAATAAAAAATAATTTGTGGTAGGCAAAAAACAGCCAACAGGAAGAAATGGAAATAAGCAGATTTAGTGGATCTTTTGTCTTCACTTGTTATTTCTTTAGTAAAGATCTGTTTCTACATGGATCTTGTACATGTAAATTGGCAATTGTGCCTCCATTACTCATGACAGTAAGGAAAATGTAAAAGACCTAGTTTGGCTGCTGTATCTGAGTTTAAATGTCTAGTATTGTCACTTAGTGTAATGATCTGAACTTCTGAAATATAGTTGGAGCTGGACTTTAAATGGCTAATGTGTGCACACCTCTCCAGTGTTTTAGACTTTGCTTTTCAGCACTGAATCTATTAATAATAGATTAATCTCTTGATATTTATGCATATTGCTGTAGAATAAAAGCATGCAATTTTTATTAAAATTTTTTATCTAGCTGAAAAGCTACAGGCAAAACTGGAACACCACACATTTCATAAAGGTTTGTTTGGAGGTTTTTTTGAGAGCAATTCTAAAATTACAATGGTGCAGACCTACTGCTACCCTGTTTTTGCTCTGGTGGTTTTAGTCCACTCCCAGTTATCATCTCACAAATAATTCTTCTGTGGCCAAAAGGCATATTTGGCTTCCATGGCAGAAACAAGTAACTACTATGAGAATCTTTGACATGCCAAAGAAGCAATTCAGGAAGATCAATGAGAGTCACAGGTTTAAAATAACATTGATGACAAACATTTGATGATCATCTGCAATAAAAATTGTGAAGGAGCAAAGTGAAATTATCAGGCAGAAACGTTCATGCTAACAAGATATTTATCCAAATGCCATATAATTAAGTTTGCACAGTTCTTTGAGCATTCATAATAGTGTTTGGCAAAGTCTGTGTAGTTTCAGAAAACCAGCTCCTCAAAGACAGATTGTCTAGAACACATTTTTAGTAATGGTTGTTTGCTAAGTTCTATTTATATTTCCTTTTAAAAGCACTATTACACTTGGTAATCAGTGCAATTTGAATAAGCAAAGCCAACACATATGAAGTGAAATATATATTATCTTGATAGAGAAGAATGCAAAAAGTGATCCTGTTTCTGTCTAATTGTTTTTGTGAAGTTTTAGTGTTTGGGGTTTTCCTCTAGTAAATGGAGTCAGCTCTAATAATTGCAGACTGCTTTAGGTGGATCTGCTTGAGCAGGGCGGGTTGAACAAGATGACATCCAGAGATCCCTTCTATCCTCAGCCATTCTGTGACATGAGGGTGGATTATTGTTCCGTTTCCTTCAATTTCATAATGTATTTTTCAGGGAAAACCTTTTCCAGAGTGTGTTTCAAATTCTGAATTGCACTGAAGTAAAGAGTTTAACAAAGTGTAGGAAACTGGCTTTGAAAAAGGGTCTTTAAAGAGCTGTCCTGAGTTATTTCTGGGAGTAATTTATATGGAGTTAATATAGTTCATTATTTTAGATAACTAGATTGCTTAAATTCTTCTAATGTAGCACCAAAATTACTATGTAAACATAATCACCAGCAGTATTTTTCAACTAAGTGATAACACTTGCAGGAGCTTTGGGTGTTTCACAGAGGTCTGTGCTGAAAATTTTGACTTGAATATGTTCTTAAATGTCCTTAAAAAAGGATATGAAGCCAAAGACAACAATTTTTGCTAATGAACCAAGGTTATTCGAGGCAGTAAGTACAGACTGAGTCTTTTGATAATCTGAATGACTGGGCAATAAAACGGCACATGAAATTGAGTATGAAGTTAATGCAAGAAAGACATGAAAAAAATCCCAACCACTTCTAGTTTCAGATTTAAAGTGGTAGAGTGATTTTGCTGTGTCCAGGAAAGTAAGTACTCACTAGCAGTCAGAAAAGCAAATCAAATGCTCAGAAATCTGTGGTTCATGCACACATTAAATATTGTGTGTCTTCTGCCCTTGATGTTAGGAACAATGTTTGAACAGGAGAAGGTTCATAGGGGAGTAAGAAAGGATGAGGAAAGATGTGAAAGGACTTTCACAACAGGCACAGCTGAATATTAGAAGCTTTGTTACGTGAAAGAGGCATTTTAAGGGAGGAAAAGGGATCCACAAAATAATGCCTGGCCTTGAAAGGGGATCAACAGGTGTTCATTTCTTCTTGTAAAAGAAACTAGAAGCCACAAGAGGAGGCTCTCCTGGACTGTAGTTGGCTTAGTTTTGGTACTCCTTGCCAAAAGATATTGGTGGTTTAAATGCGAAAGGTTTATATGACTTCAAGGAAAGTCTGGACAAGTCCATGTGAAAGAAAAACATGAAACTTTTCTGAATGGACAAATTGAACCAGCCTAAGATACCCCCTGAGCTAAAAATACTTGTTTGCTGAGAGAAAACTAGAAGAAAAATATCAGCTATGCCTTACTTTTCCTTTCCTCCCTCTCAGTAAATCTGAATGGTTAGGCAGACCTTATGCAGACCTACACCTGAACCAGTGTAGCTACTGTGGGTTTAAGCAAATTGAAAAGTTGGCTGATGGTGTGTGAAAATACTTTCTCTTTTTTTTTTAATGTTTTTACCCCCTCCCTTCAAAACAGATGAAATTGATAGCTCCTCAATGTCAGACGATGATCGAAAAGAGGTTGTCAACATCCAGACATGGATAAATAAACCTGATGTGAAGTATAACTTTCCATGTAATGAAGTAAAAGAAAATGGGCATATGTTTCCCAGGTACTGAAATTAATCCTAAATTTAATGAAAATGTCCATCTTGATATACATTTTTAAAAAAAAATACTGGTCACTTAAGTTATCCTTTATATTAAACCAGGAAATCAAAGTGGGAAACAACGTAGAACAAAATGTTACTGTATTTGCATTCTTGTATTTGCAGTGTTACAGAATGGTAATTATGTATAAAACCTGGTGTGAAGTTTTGCTTGGAAGAACAAGATAGTAAGAAAAATATTTTCAGTATGCATAGGCTTATTTGCAAGACCAGGTAGATCCAAGTATCCATGACTCCATTTTTTCTTATTTACCCGTCTCTGTTCTTGTACTTCACACCCATCTTGCCCCTAAGATTCAATGGCCCTGCTAATGCTGCAAGAGCAGAACATGATGCTTGCTGTATTTTGACTTCCCCAAAGAGTACACATCCAGTTGAATCTGGACAACAGAAACCTACGATGGGATTTCTCTTGCATCATGGTCTGTTCTTGTCTTTTATTATTATTTTCTCATTAGATCTGTCATTTATGGTATATGATTGTATGTAATCAGTCATAGTATAATTTCTCAAACTGAATTGAAACTCAGCTAGTGTGTCCCCACTGCTAGCTGAACGTGCATTCCTTCCATGAGGAAGGCACAAGTTGGTCCTGCACTGAGAGGGCAGATCAGCAGTTAATGCTGGCACAGGGTCTGACAGTCGTGGAGTGCCAACACATCCTTTTAACTTAGTTTGATGCTCCATGTGTGAAGTTTCCCCCCTGTAGGTGGAGGGATGGGGTTGGGGTGTGACTGAAGGGGGAGAGAGAGGCTGGAGGCATTTCCCATGCTCTGTGCATGGCCTGACGTGTTGCTGGTGGCTGTGATCTTTGCTGAGAGAGCAAAGGCTGTTGCATTGAGGTGACAATGTGAACCACTGCCCACTCTGGATTTGTATGCTGGGGGTGATGCCATGCTTGTTTTAAGAAATGGTCATGCTACAGCATCAAGGAAAATCTGAAGTATTTTATAGAGCTTTCTTAATTAGATGTTGCGACAGTATTAAAACTATTTGTTAGATTTGGTAACTGTATATTCTAGCTCTCTCTCCATGTAGTTTTTTCATAGAATTTAACTTTCTAGTTAAGAGAAGTAAGTGGCTGATACTTAGTTTGTTAATAAAACTAATTTGTTTTTTTCTTTTCCTTCAAGTCATCTCCTAGTAACAGCAACTCATATGTACTGTTTGAGGGAGATTCCATCACGAAAGGGACTGGCTTACATACAGTCTCGACAGGCACTCAACTCTGTAGTCAAAATCACATCCAAGAAGAAACACCCAGAACTGATCACCTTTAAATATGGAAATAGCAATACTTCAGGCATAGAAATTCTGGCAGTTGAAAGGTAAGCCATCTCAGCAGAGGTGTAAGTGGTAATGATACCCAGCATGCTGTACACTGGATACCAGGGGTATGCTGTAATTCCCAGAATTGAGTTCAAAAGTGATAGTTTTTATTTAGGAATACTTAATTCACATGTGAACTAGAAAAAAAGATCTGCCAGCAAAACGAGGAGCATTTACGAGACCCAGAAGAGAGGAACTGCAACTGCAGTTGTTGGGGATGGGATGTGTGCAAGTGTTTTCTTTTTGTAATATGTCTTAAATTAAAATGAAGTAGACAGCTATCTGCAGCTAATATATGGATTTGTGAAGAGTGGGATGTGAAGAGAGTGGTCATTCTTCTGTGGTATCTTTTTTGTTTTTTGAGATCTGACTCTGTGTGGTGTTGGAGGAGTCCAGAAGCGTAAACTCGTAACTCTCCCTGAAACCTGATTCCTGAAAGTTACATGTTGCCATGTTCAGTATTTGCATGCTTAAGCGGGGGGAAGGGGTCAGATGGAGGAGTGTATCAGGGTTTTTTCCTCTGGTTTAGCCGTCTGTTTGTGGCAGTGTTTTAAGAAGCTTGCTGATACCAGCTGGATGTTTTCTCATCCTCTTCCTTGGAGAGAACTGTGTACAGTGGATTCTGTGTTTTCACAAGAGAGGGGAGATGAGTTTTCTACCTAACTAGGGATGTTGTTCTATGCCTGTTGGCTCCTTAGGTTTGTAGTAGGTCAACAAAGATAAATTAAAATTTTGCAGATAACTTCGCTGCTTGTTGAATTACTTCATCACCACCTTGTAGACTGGAGCAGATTGATCTAGAGCTGTCAAAAACCACAAAATGAAAACAAAAACCACAAAATGAAAACCAAGGCTTGCTATACTTCAGTCAGACATGCTATCTGTAGAAATCTTGAACTGCCTGACCTATCCCATTGTCAATTTTTCTTTCCAAGATGGCCTGTGAAGTTCTCCTAACAGTTCTAAGTTCACAAACAGGAAGTGTTTCATAGTATAATCAGGAATTAAATGTTGTTTTCTCAGTATTTTTTTTCATTTTAATATATTCCCCTCTTCCCTTCCTCCTAGACAGAGGAAGAATCAAAAGAATTATGGAATTTATACTCAAAAATTTTATAGTGAATTAATGATGGCTTTTTCTAATTTTTTTTAAGGTATTTGATTCCAAATGCAGGTGATGCTACAAAAGCCATAAAACAACAGATCATGAAAGTATTGGATGCCTTGGAGAGTTAATAACTAAAGACTTTGTAGAGACCAGTTTGTAAAGAAGAAGCAACCAAGATACTGTATGTGGACACAAGCTGACTGTTTCCCAACTGAATTCTAACTTAAGAAAATTTTTCTGTTTGCTGATGGGAGTGCCTGAGTAGCAGGCTTAAGATAGGGTAAATTATTATCCATTTCTGAACAGGATTTTTGGTTTGGTTTTTTTAATTATAATTTTTTTTTGTTTTGAAGAAGTGTTTATTATAAAGGTCAGTTTGTTTCATTTTAATGCAGCCTTAATGGGAGTGATCTGCATCTTTGCAAGAGCAAATGCAGCTGGGTTCACATTAAGTGTGTTCAAGGAATGAAGGACTGGGAGATACAGAGTAGCAGTTGAACACAAAGGTTTTTAAATTACTATCCCTTGCAAATAAAATATCTCCATTGCCTACAGTCTAGAAATTTGATTTCGCCTACTGGGTAGTATCAAAGACTAATTAAAAATTTAGGTTTACAAGCAGAGCAGATACAAATCTTAAAAACACAGTTTTCTCATCAAAAACAGTTAAGTCCAGTTTGGGCTGCATATAAATGGAAAAAATACAAGCAATTTGTAAAATGAAGGGGTTTTTAAAGTCCTACCAGCTACTAGGTTAAATAACTGGATTTGGTGGTAAGGGTTATTTTTAAATACTGAAATTAACTAGTTTTTATTACAGGATTGTGATTTTTTTTTTAATTATGCAAAATTTTACATTTCATAGGTTGAGGCTGTTTACATTGTAAAGACGAATGTGTGCATTGAAGTGAATGTTTCATAACAGAATATGACAGTTGAAAACAAGTTGCCTTCGTCCTCAGAAACAAAATATCTAAGAAATGTAGATGTTTAAAACCCTTCAGTTCAGCACAAAAGTGAGTACATGCTGACCAAATCTGTGTTCAGCAAGAAGAAGAATGCACACATGACCAGGGAAGAAATTCCAGTGCTGTATAGCTGTGATAAATGTATTCTTAACTGGTTGCATTCATTGATTCAAGCATTTGTTTATATTATTTTGAGTAACAATTTCTAAATTAGTAAATATTTGGGAGATGGCAGCTCTATGATTGTTTATCGTAAGGTTTCCATTTGTTCAAGAATGGTTCTCTTGTTCAAAGCTCAGCACAGAAATGTTCTTATGGGCAAGGCAGAGCATCTTTGTAGACTGATGGGAAAACATCAAAAACTGTGAAATAAAGATAATGAGGATTAGCTTTGCTGCATGAAATCTTCTGAGTATTTCAATGAAAGCCTATGATTTGGTACTTCATCAGAAGGTAAAATAAGTTAAACTGACCTTTATAAAAAACATTTATTCTAAGTTATTTTACTAGGCATCAAGCTAGGGCACCTTAATTCTGGAACTAATTACTTTTTTTTTTCTTTAGTATCTGAGTAGACACCAATAGAACTCGAACTGTTGAAGATATTTGCATGAACTTGCACCTGGGCCAATGCCCATGTATTTATAGTTTTGCCCAGCAGCTGTTGTATTACATTTTCCTCTTCCTAATCCCTTCTGAAAATATCCTCAAGAGTCTCTGACTCTGTGCCTACTTCAGCAACGAGATTTTTTCATGTAAAGATGTTTGTGCTACTGTTTATAAACTACAGTTGTAAATAAACCAGTACAATTTGAACATAACTTGTTCTGTCAGAAGGCATTTAGTTACATACTGTGTAAATTCTCTGAATCAATTAAAAGTTTTTCCTAAAGGTGTTTTGTAAATCGAAGTGAATTTGATCTTTGGAGTGGAAGAAGCTGATAATGGATCATAGGGAGCTACTGCCAGTGACTTCTTAATGTAAGTATTTCAGAATTTAAGTTAATTTCATTAAGTACTTTTGGGTGAACCATAGTGAGCATTCACAGAAGGGTCAAAATGAATTAACAAATAATCAAGCTATAGAAAAGGTTTCTGCATAAACTCCAGACTTCTCAGCGTCATATTTTTATTATGAAAATGTTGACAGAATGATACAACACATTTCTCATAAGTCAGGAGGGGAAAAAGTGAAAATGACACTCAGTTGTTAAACAGGTGTATTTGAGCATTAAATGTGGCATGTGGCTAATGTGTGTGCTTCACTGTGAGGACAGCAAATACAGCAGACCTTTGAAATCTACAGCAAGTAAAGCAACAGGAAGTCAGTTCATAAATCCCTTCTGTGTAGAAACGTACAATCGAAGCCATTTAGAGATTAATTATTTGTAAATTTTAAGGCAATTTACCAACAGTTACCGCCTACCTTACCAAGCTCAGCCCAAACTGAATTATTTCAATGGTGCTGGTGCATCTCTACCCACAGTTTAAGGGCTACTGTTGATTTAGAGTGTATTTACCTGTAGTTAGTATTTTTGTTACAAAACTTGTATTGCTAAGCAGAAATTCCAATTACAATACTGGAGTGACGTTTTTTGAAAAGCAAATCAAAATAATTGGTATGCTAATTACTGCCCCTTTCAGCTTCAAGGGTTTTTTTTTTTTTAATTATTTGTTAGAGATGTGTAGGCTCTTGTTCTATGGTGCATGCACCACTGTATATTGTTGAATATAAGGTGACAGTTGTTACAATGCAGCAGTGATAGAAATGAGGTCTGGAGTAGGAAAGAAAGTCTTGGAGCAAACTTCCCTGCCAAATGAAAGCTCTTACCTTTGTTTCATAGTGAGAGTTGGTGCTTCTGTGCTCACTGATGGCTATTCACTTCTCTCACAAATTTTTAGATTCTGATTTGTATGAGAATTTGTAAAGAACTTTACATGTATAACCCACCAAAAATACTGTTGACTGCAGAGTTGCAATTTTTTAAACTGCCTTTTCCTGTTAGCCCTCACACATGGGTGTCACCTGTGATTGTATCTTTTCCTTCCAACTACATGTCAGCTGTAGTTTCAAAGCTTCAGGTACTGTCAAACAAGCTTTTTCAATATAGGCATAGTCTACTGAAGGTGTGAAAAGTTTCCTTTTGGGGAAGGAAAAGAGTGGTACTATGTAACTTGTTCTACTGGGTATACTTAGTGCTGGCAGATACTTTTATCTTGAAACTTGAAAAATACATTTTATCTCTCTGACCCATGGGAAACTGGATTTTTGGCCTGTGCTTTGCACCTTGAGGGGATGATACTACTTCATTTTTTATTCTTTCTCTTATTTGGGAAGAATTGGAGACAGCTGTTGGAGACAGCTGTTATTTGTGCCTGGAGGCCTGCCAAGTGTGATGTCTGGGGGAAAAAAAATAAGTAAAAAGTTGTATATGCTCTTTCTATCACCGTGGGCATGTGTTAAAAGGAGGGAGGCCTGCTAGGGGGTGCTGCACTGTCCATTCTGTCGTCCTTTGGCTCGGTCAGATAAGTTTACTGCTCCTGGGGGCAGGTTGAACATTTCCTGTTTGAAGGAGGGTTTGTAATTGCTGCGAGCAGTAGTAGCTGTGTATTTTTCGGTGGTTATGCCCTTCCTGTCCTTTATCTCTCCGCATGTTTCCTGAAAGGGAAGGTGTGTTAGAGATTGATCACCCTGGGCTACCCAATGTATCTTTGCTTGTTCTGCCATCATGTGGTTTCAGCTTACAGATATAGTCTTGTGTGAGAAATACTGCCTCTAGACAACATGAATCTACAATTCTACAAATATGCTTCTAAAAAGCCCGAGGCTGGAAAATATGTACGTGAGACAGAAATGTTTTATGCTGAGTAAAGGGGAGCACTTGGTGTTTAAAGCCAAGGCAGAGCAGCATGGTAATTAGTGTGTTGATTTCACAGAATTATCAGTTTTGGATAGGACCTCTGGAGCTCATCTAGCTCAAGGCCCCTGCCAAGGCAGAGGTCACCTAGAGCAGGTGACACAGGAAACTTGTCCAGGTAGGTTTGGAATGTCTGCAGAAAGGGAGACTCCACTGGGCAGCCTGTTCCAGTGCTCTGCCACCCTCAATGTAAAGAAGTTCCTCCTCATGTTGAGGTGAAACTTCTTGTGTTTTAGTTTATGGTCATTGCTCCTCATCCTGTCCCTGGGTACCACTGAAAAGAGTCTGGCACCGTCCTCTTGACAAATGCCTTTGAGATGTTTATATGTGTTATTGAGATCCCCTCTCAGCCTTCCCTTCCTTGGACTAAACAGGCCCAGCTTCCACACTCTCTCCTCATAAGAGATGCTTCAGACCCCAGATCATCTTTGTGGCCTCCACTGGACCCTCTCCGGTAGCTCCTTGTCTTTCTAGTACTGAGGAGCCCAGAACCAGACACTGCTCCAGATCTGGAGCACAGTGGAGATGTTTGTACCTTGAGAGATGCTGTTCTTGTAAAGCAAGATGAGGATGCCGCAGGTGAATCCGCTACCTGTAACCTGGTACAGCTCCCTGGGGACGAGCCCTTAGCAGACATAAGGTTGCCAGGGGCTGTTGCGCAGGGCAGGGCAAAGAGGCTCTCGGCGCAGCCGGAGCTTTGGCGGCCCCGCTGTTGCCGCCGGCGCTGAACGGGCCCGAGGGAGCGCTGCCCGCTCGCTGCCGGCCGGGCGGGGCGGGGGCGCCCGGTCCGTGCGCGGTGCCCTCAGAGCGCGGGCGGCGGCAGCAGCCGGGCCGGTTAGAGGCGCTGTGAGGGTGGCTCTAAACAAACCCCGGGCCCGGGGCCGGCACTGCGAGTCCCGGCAGCCCCCGCGGGCCGCGCCCCGCCCGGGCGGTGCCGGGAATGCGGGCGGCCGGCGGAGCCATGGCCTGTGAGTGGGAGCCTCTCCCGTCCCTCTCTTCCCGCCGTCCCGGCCTCCCGTCCGGCCGGGAAAGGCTCCGCAGGGACTCGCCCCCTGCGCCCCGCGCGTGCCCGGCCTCCCCGGCTCCGGTGTGACCGGGAAAGGCCTCGGTGCTGGGCACTGGCAGAGCCTGTGGAGGGTGTGGATTAGTGGAGGGAACAGGGAGCTGCCCTGGCGCTCCGCTGGGCACAGACCGGGGTACAGCCCTCGCCCTGCAGGGGTCAGCTCGTCAAGTAATGCGAAGAATCCGGGCGTGCTTCGCTTCCGGTGTTTAAAAGAAAAAAACAAGCGTGTTTTGTCTTGTAGTGGTACAAATGTGAACCATTATTTTACTCCAGTATGCTTTTATGTGGTTGTGTCCTACATTGCTTTAGGCTTATCCTGAGAATTACTTTTAAAGAAGTTTTTGAGGCAGCTGGTCAAGGCTGGGAGCAGAAGTCTCTCTCTACAGCACTGCTGGAAATTTCTCTGCATTTTTGTTACTTCCACATCTGAATATTTGTAAACGAAGCTGTCGTATAAATATATATGTGTTCTGTTGTGTCTGAGCTTCAGTTTTGCACCTTAACAAACTCCAAACCTGAGACATAGGGAAAATAAGATTAATTAATTAATTACATTTCCTCGTATTTTAAGCATTATGGGATTTTTTTCCTAGTAGATGGTGCACTTTTTTTTTTTCCTTGTACTCTGAAATGTAAATCTTCAAGTGCCCAACTTTTCTGAACTAAAACACATTCCACAAATACTGGGAAGTTTCTGACAGATCCCTAGTATGATTATCTCGGTGGGTGTGAAAACTATGGTTACATCTGTTCAGAATACCAGATAAGCTTTGTTTGCTCAATACAGCCAAAAGTAAAAGTCTCTCACATGAAGAGTGGGAAAGGGAGCAGTTAATCATTTGCATAACCTCTAGAAATTAGCTGCTTAGGTACTGAAGTGGGAATTGAGTAGGAAAAAAGATGTATCTTGACTGCTCCTGACCCAGTTTCATCTTCACTTGAATCAGCTCTCCCAGTTTCCCTGACCACTGGGACTGTGTTGCTTCCAGCTTTGTCTTTTTCCTATTGTGATCTTTGACTGTACGATCAGGGAGTTTTCCAGACAGAAGAGATACTGTGAACCTGGGATAGTTTTGTTTATAAAGTCAGAAAGGGTTGCTTGGTTGGTTGGTTGGTTTGTTTGTTTGTTTTAAAGGAAACAGTTCTATCTGATCGGGGTGTGTTTGCCTACAACCTGGGGTACTTGAAGATTCGTGGAAGGAAGTCCGAGGGTGTGCACAACACTTGGGTACTCGGAGAGCCTGCAAATGTATATCCTGCTTAGTGGGTGTGGAAACTGTTAGGAACACTTGCAAACTTGTTCAGAAACCCAATTGGTAACCAATGATCAGGAAAGATGTTAACCTTTCTTGGGTTTTATAGCCATTTCCCAGACTAGGTGTTAATTGAGGGATAAAAGCAAACAATTCCTTTATTTGGTGTTCTTGGGATTATCCAATCCTCTAGTGTGATAGTGACATTTTAGGACTTGCAGCATTCATCAGGCGATGTGTGCAACAAGATGGGCTCCCAGTGTGCAGCAGCCTGGGAAGGAGGGGCTGGGGGGACCTGTGCTCTCCCTTTCTGTAACATGGCCCCTTCCCCTGGAACATGGACTGGGTGTTGCTGGCACAGGAGCTCTGTGATCTTTGCAGGGTGGTGGCCGTGCATGGCTCCTGTTAGCAATCCTGGGCTTCAGTGCTCTCCCTGTGTTAAGAGACTGTTTCCAGAGTCATAGATGGGCTGCAGAATGAGTTGGTAGTGGTTTGTGTATATGTTTATAAATTAAGTCATTTGTTTTCTTCAATGCTTGTTACTGAATTCAAATTTGGAAGAGTTTCCTGGGGGGATTTTAATGAATGATTTTTTTCTTTTCTGCCATCAGCCTTCCGCCTCGCTCTTATCCAGCTTCATGTATCTGCTGTTAAATCAGATAATCTCCAACGAGCCTGTGGACTGGTGAGAGAAGCATCAGCTAAAGGAGCAAAACTTGTGGCTCTACCTGTGAGTAAAGATCATGGCCTACTTGGCACTTCTGCATCAAACCCTTCAAAACCTTTTTCTGATTTTATCAATGCATTATATATTTCACTTTCTCCCTGTATGAAGCTTCAAAATAAAAATTAAAAAATCCCAGGGGTTGTATCTGGCAGCACAGTAAGAGGTGGGGGAATGAAAAGGGAAACAACAGGTTTTGACCTTTTTTGTAGTATAAGACTGGTAAATTTTTTGCTGGTTTAAGTCCTAGTTCCATCATTGATATATTCTGAGTTTATGTAAGTGAGCGTAGTTTGAATCTTTGCTGAAGAAGTGTAGAAAAAGGCAATCATCAGCTAAAGAACGTTGACATGGAGGTGAAAGACAGGTACACAGTAACTCTCTTTGCTGTAAGCCTTCTAGATACATGAGAAACAAAATAGACTTAAGATATATTTCCAGCAGGTCATTTGGGCTGAATTATGATTAAGACACATTTCTCTTGTGACTTCATGTCGCAAACATATGTCGGGAACATAAATAGCTGCTTTAAATTATCAATCACTTCTGACTTATTTTTTTGAACTTCAGCTATGATTACTTTGCTGAATTTTCACACAGTGGGTGTGCTGGCAACAGGGTGGCCTTCCCAGTACATCTTTGAGCTTTTCTCCTCTCTTCATGGGCGTACTTGTGTTACTCCTGTATCCTACAGCGTCTGACACAGGAGTGCAAAGTTCGTCTCTGAGTGAACTTTGAGTCTCAGTTTTACACACTGTCATGGGGGAAGCATTGAGCAACCTTCCCAGCTCCTCTGTGCTAACATGGTTCTTGTGTTGCAAATGTGCAATTGTGTTCAATGTTCTGCCTGGGCTTCCTATGTAGAGATTACCTATTATTTACTGGTTTCATCAGGTGCACAAACACTGATTTTCCAGACTTATTTAGTTGAGATACTCGCTTTGCCAACAAAAATTTATGCTTTTAGAATACAAGTTGTCAAACATGGGCAAGGTATTCCATAGACTTTTGGGAGATCATTTTGTACTGGCATTAGGACATGGGCATGAAATATTCCCTTCCCTCTGTTTTGTTTCTTTGGGGGTTCGTTGTTTGTTTTAATAACTTTATATAAAGAAAAGTAACTCACACTGAATATATGAAGATGAGGCAGCTGACTTTGCTTTCATTTCTTTGAAGTTCAGCACAGATTTCAAGAGCCTGGGAAGCTAATTTTGACAGCCTGCAGAGACTTCCCTTCCTGCTTCTTCCATCTACAGATAGTGCTGTGGGTTAGCTGGTACCTGCTGGCCTAGTGCCTGTATATGGGAAAAAAGAACCCTTCCAGCTTGAGTTTATTTATTCCAGTTCAGTAGAATCTACCTCCATTGTTCAGAAGTTTGCTTGAGCAGATGAAGCAGAAATGTTTATTGTGCTAGTCACAGCTTGATTTTTTTTCTCCCTTTTTCTTTGTGGGCGTGGGGGTGTGTTTGTCACTTCTAATGAGCAAAGGGAACAATGGAGGCAGATATCTGGGCTGGGAGTCCCTTTCTCACAGAAGAGAAGTTGCTGCCACAGTTTGATAACCTATCTGTGGCCTCCAGCTGTACTCCTTCAGGGGACAAAAAAGTGTTGGGTGTCCTGTCGCACATCCTCACAGAGCTGGCAAGTGTAATGCAGAGTGTAAGTTCCTAATATCTTGGGCATCTCAAATACCACTGGGCCACTTAGTTTAGGCATCTAAACTACTCTGTTAATTTGACTGTGTAAAGGTTACATGCCTGGTCCTGAGGGACAGCAAATCTTTAACTAGGGCCTAAGATGGAGGACACTGTTCAGTTGTGAAGAAATTATATTTAAAGGATTGTTTTAGAAAAAGAATAGGTAATTTTGAGAAATGCATGCTTTTGGAAATGCCCTTTTAAAAATTAGGACATTGTAGATTGTGGATGAGCATGAGCACTTCATAGTTTTGAGAGGATCTATTGAGCTTGTAACTTGTCAAATGAGCTGGGTGGAACTTGGCTCCTCATTCTGTTGTGAACATTCCTTGTGTTCTTTCTAAGCCCAGAGCAGTGAATGTGCTAGCCTTACAACTTGCATGACAGTCCTAGCTCATGTTCTGTTTGGCATGCCCTCCACAAACACACCTCTTGTATTTTCAACAATTTTTCAAGTCTCTCTGGTTTTCATGGCATTTTCTGATTTGCTTACTGAGCTCCTATAAACTAAACTCCTGTAACCAAAGGTTGTTTGAGAACATTGTTAGAGAGGAGTTTGCAAACTTAGGTATATTTCATTGTAGAAGCGTTACTGAATTTTAGCTTTTTTTTTCCATCTAATTCTAGGAATGCTTTAATTCTCCATATGGGACCCAATACTTCAAGGAGTATGCAGAGAAGATCCCTGGGGAATCAACTCAAAAGCTGTCAGATGTTGCAAAGGAGTGCAGCATATATCTCATTGGAGGTAGTTTACTCTTACTGACCATCTCACTGGGGGAAAAATGGGCAATGTCTATTACTGCCATTGGATCAAAATTTCATCAATAATACAGTGGGGGAAATATCTGTTCTCACCTTTACAAAGGATCCATTCCAGAAGAGGATAGTGGAAAGCTCTATAATACATGTACTGTCTTTGGGCCTGATGGTGCTCTGCTGGCAAAGCATAGGAAGGTAAGATGGCAGAATATTGTTTTGAAAAGTTTTCCCAGAAGTATTTCACGAATTATTTTGTCTGTACTTAAAGGCAGTATAAATTAGTAGACTCTTGCATAAATAATAAGTTGTGCTCCATCGCCTGTGAAATTTCATGTAACTTTTATTTGGGGTGTGTAAACACCACTTCAAAAGGTGGTCATGAATTTGTTCTGGATAAGGATGACAGAATACTGGAAGGTATAATTGACTTTCCCCCTATGCTGGGAAAACCATGATAAAGAGTAAAACCTGATCCAACTCAGATATCTCTGTACTTTGGCCTAAGTCTAAAACACAGTGCCACTTGAATGGGATCAGGATTTCCCCTCAGCTTCCCAATGGATTTAGTCCTTCTATTATAATAAACACTGTTCTTCACATACTTTGTGCTATACATGTGATTAGTGCAGACATGCAAAGTCCAAGTTCCACAGTTAAGCTGTTGCTGCTGTTTGTGGTAGATGTTTGCTTACTGTCATCTTCCACCTCAGCATTGCTTTGTGCCTTCTGGAAAACTGCCTCCTATTTGTAACTCCAGAGTCAGTTTCTGTTCGTGGGGCTGTGCACACAGGGATCACTCCTTGAGTGAACAACAGCTTATTTCTTTCAAGGATAAGCCAAAAAGAGTGCAGGGTTACTTGGAACAAATGAGGTGGTGCAAAATACCTCGGTGGTGCAGGTAGTAATTTATTCTGTTTGCTGATTCTACATTAGCTTCACTTACTGGATAACCTTCTGCAGTTCTGTGTTGCCTTCCATCTGTCACAGCATACCAGCTTGCAAGCCCAGGAGTTGTTTGCAGAATGAGTGCAGGCTTGTGCTAAGTATGAACAAATAATAAAATAAAACCCACTCTGTTGTTAGGAAGCTCCGGTCAGAAACAACACCTTCCATTGCAAGGGAGGGATAAAGACTGCTCCAGGCCCTCAGAGGCACCTGCATAGCTGCAGTAATGGGAACTTTATGACTTGGTGAAGGTATTTTCTTGGAAAGTTTGGCAGGAATGGGACTCAAATGTTAGGACAAATCATTAGATCTAGACATCTAGCTGTTTTGCAGGCATTTGCAACTTTACACATGTATATTTCTGTAAAGAAGAAAATGCTTTAAATCATCTTTGGGGGATCTAAAAATCTTAAGCAATGCCTACTTTGGATCGTGACAAAAGAGTAGTCTAGATAACTGTAGAAAACACATGCCTAAAGAGGCTCAAATACCAAGCAGAGAAATTGTTATTAATTGTTATTAATCATAGTATAATTGCAGGTTCATTTGTTTGACATTAATGTTCCTGGAAAGATACAATTCAAAGAGTCTGAAACACTGAGTCCAGGGAATAGTTTCTCCATGTTTGACACACGTGAGTATAAGACAAGCCCTCTCTTTAAGGAGCTCTACTACAGTAACACTACAGTCACTCTGGAGTTTACTTCCCCCTCCTCCTTCCCAGCAGTGGATTTTTAAACTATGAGACTGGGCATTTGATAAACATGGCAAATATGGTTTAAATTTGCTTCAAGTGTTTGGGTCACTTCTGAAACTTTTAAAAAGGCAATGTGGTTGCAAAAGGACAGAGGAGTAGAAAGGGTTGAAACATTGTCACCCCACTTGCCTTTATTAAATAATGCTCCTATTGATTTGTTAGAGAGAATTGACTGTATTTTTTGTAGCAGTTACAGCTTGAAAATGGTTCTTATAAAACATGGCTTTGAAAAGAATGTGTGTAACAGCTACACTGGTACATTGCTTCATGTGAGGATGATATAAAAATGGAGACAATTAACTAAATCAGAAATCCCATTCCAGCCTTCTTGAATCAACCACATCAGATTTTAAAAAAAGCAAAATACCTACTCCTCCCCACCCCATATTGCTGAAAATCTGACAGTCTGTTTACTGAGCTCTCCAAAGAGTCTTGTCTGCCACAGTCACTTTCCTCCTTGCAATGTGCATGCTCTAAGAAAGTACACTACTGTATTTTTCCCTCCATGGAAAGCAGGGAGTGCTTTCTTTTACTGAGAAGGAAATAATTGAAAAAAATGCAGCTAAATGAGAGAGGAATAACCTGATACAACATGATTTTGTGGAAATGGCTGTTCTTAAAGGGTAGGTGAGACTGCTTCTCACAGTCTTTCTCTCATGAGCGTGAATTCTCCCCCACCAATAGCCAGTGGTTGTTGGACACATATTTAAATATAGCTCCTCCTGTTGCTGTAAGCCATGTAAAATAACAGTTGGCAGGACAGCTACAGGGAGGCTTGTGGTTGCTTTTGTGTGCTTGTGCTAGTGATATGACTGCTGTCTCTTGTGTTTTGAGAACAGCATACTGCAAAGTGGGCCTGGGCATCTGCTATGATATGAGGTTTGCTGAGATGGCTCAAATCTACGGCCAGAAAGGTGAGGCTGGGTCACCTAATGGAGCAAGGTCAGCCCTAAGGCCAGGCCTAGGCAGGGCTGTTTCTGGGTGGCATGTCCTTGGTGATCCCTGTGATCAAGCATTCCTTGATCTGTGTGATCAGGCATTCTTGTCCTCGGCCAGTAACACAAAATGCATCCTGTGGCCAAGACTCTTATTCAGATGAGTGACTCCTCTCATGGGGTACGGTAACCATCACTTCCTGATCCACATTTGGTGGTGGAGTGATGGAGTTGGGGATATCCCCACAACAGCTCTTGGCTGATGTAACCTGTTATGCATGGACAGGCTCTGTCTGGTTCCATTTTTGGCAGAGGCTGGGAAGTATTGAAAGAAACCTCACCTTGGGTTTCAATGTGAAGGGCCAGTAGGGTAAACCATCTCCCCTTAGTGATGCTTGGGTTCTAATTGTCTCTTAATAAAGGTTGCCAGCTGCTGATATATCCAGGAGCTTTTAACATGACAACAGGACCAGCTCATTGGGAACTCTTACAAAGGGGACGGTAAGATCACAGTCACAGCTTATCCTCCTGTTCTAGAGCAGTTCTGGTGCGTGGAACTGAACTTTCTTGTGTTCCAAATGACACTTGTGCATCAGAAGTGGTGCTGCAGGGCCACTCTGCCATTGGAGCTGTACCATCCCTCAAGCCTTGCATGGGACACCAAAATGATTTTAGTGTCAAGGAGAAAAGCAGGAAATTCTCAGCCTTTACTCCTGCCAGCCCCTGTTATGCCCTTTGAAGGACCTTTTCCCATGGCTCTATAAGCACCCTTCACACACAAATTCTAGAGAGAAGAGCAAGTAACCATTTGGGAAGTGCTCTAATTATAGGTGGAACTAGACTCTGAGATTCCTGAATGCAGTATTATTTATTCATTTGGTCAGCCTCAATCAATTTTGCTACATACTGAATGAACCTGTGAATTACATGATATTCTATGCACTAACTCTGGAGCCAGGTGGTAGAGACTTGTCTTTCCAGGCTCTTCTCTCTCTGACCTTTGTATCATTCACAGTTTTGGCTAGTCATTTAGAGGATATATAGCTTGTCCTTCAGAGTGGATTCTTTCTCTTCTGCTTAATGGTATTATAAAAAGCAATTCTTCTCACTTTTTCTCTCCCTTCCTTAATCTTTTTGTGAACACAGAGCTGTTGATAATCAACTCTATGTAGCTACTGTATCTCCTGCTAGAGATGAAAAAGCATCCTATGTTGCCTGGGGACACAGCACTGTAGTAAATCCATGGTGAGTTCAGTAAAATAAAAAACACCACCTTTTTTTTGGTTAAAAAAATATTTTACTTGACAGTTGCACTTCAGTCCTATGTTTCCATCTACTCTTAAAAGTTCAAATTCTTGGTAAAAAGCACATGAGACTTGAGCCTACATTGTCAAAATCATCATTTAAAACAGTCAAACTGAAAAACAAGAAATAATCTAGAACTAGTTTATGTATTCATTTTGGTAGTAAAGATGCTACATAGTACTAGGATTTAGCATTAGTTGAACTGCTGACCTTGTCAACTTGTCCCTGAATTTCAGTCCCTTATATGCTATGCATATAGTAATTCTCTGTGTAGAACCAAACCATCTTAAACAGCTCACACAGAACTATCTCATTTCCTCAAAGAGCAACACTGCTTTGACATAAGAAAGAACAAGAAGAATGTCTTCAGCTAGAGAAGAGAGATTCTGACTTGAGCCGAAGTCACGCAGGTGCACAGGAGGTAAAAGTGACCAGATCTTCAGGCAGTTGTTTTTCTTTCAGATAAATCTACTGATAGTTCTCTTCCAGATGATTGCAGAGTGAGAAAAACTTTGTCCATTCCTTGAACTTTTAACTTTGTGATGAAAGCAGTGACAGAATACTTTGTGGTAGACATGATAAATCATGTCCAGTAGTTCATGCAGAGTAAAAGTACACTCCTATTAAAAGCCAGTAGGATCTTCAAAGGAGAAAGTGTTCATCTTTGCCAGTGTGGTTGTTCTTTCCCCTTGAGGTATGTTCCATGCTCACAGGCAGTGATTCTCAGAGTGGCTTTTAGCATGGTTCTTGATCTTTGAAAGACACTTACATTAAGTATGTATATGTCGCATATAAAATGTGCCATATATAAAGCCTGGAAGCCATTTCTGTCATGCCAGAGTTATGGATTATGATGCTATTTTTAGGACAGCCCTGTCTTTACAGCTGTAGGCATCAAGGGTTGGCCTTTTTGTACGAACAGCAGCAACTGGACTGATGCCTGGAGACCAGTGTGTTAATCCTGTGAACAAATGTGCTTAATTTTGCAGGGGTGAAGTCATAGCCAAAGCTGGGGCTGAGGAAACAGTTGTATACACAGATATAGGTAAGGGAAAAGTTGTTTTGATTTTTTCTCCACTTCCTTTTCTTGAGTACAGGTCATGACACTAAGGAGAGACAGTTTTTTAAGTCTGTGGCCTTACACGTGCAACTACAGATGATGCAGCGTTCCTCTGCCCTGTCCACCTTTGCTAGGTTAAAGCAAGAACAAGCAGCACTTGGCTGTCCTGTTCTATATACAACACTCTGTAGCTGTATCCTTCTAGTTCCCTTTCTTAGGAGCAAGGGGCCACCTTAGGATAGAGCAAAGCTGAGGCTTCCTTCAGCCCTGGCTGCTCACTTGCAGTGCCCTCCAAGCCCAATCTCCATCAAAGCTGCTCTTTTCCCTCTTTCCTCAGAGCAAGTCAGGAGCTTTCTTTTTTGCTTGCTGTTCTCTTAACTCTTTTCTTCTCCCCTGCAGATCTGAAGAAACTTGCAGAAATACGTCAACAAATTCCTATTTTAAGCCAGAAGCGTTGTGATCTCTATGGTGTAGAGATGAAAAAGTGAAGCTGGGTGAAGAGGGAAGGTTCAGCTGTCACAATGGCTGTTGCCTTCATCTTTGGAAGGATTTCCTTTGTAGTTGCTCCACAATTTACTGCTAAATGTGCCAGTTAAGAAGCCACCATGTAACAAAAAACTTGGTGCAGTTCTAAAATGATTCAAATACAACTTTTATATTTCCTCTCTTACTTAAGTACTTCATAGTATTTTACAGCTAGGATAAAGATGGAGATTAAATCAGTTCAACACAGCAGTGATTAACATTGGGTTTTATGCATCATGATGTTTTAGTTACCTTTTGAGGGCTTTTTTGTAGAACACAGAAATGGAAATCTTGTTCTCTGAAACTCCCTCTCAAGTCAGCTTTGGTATTATGAATTTTTCAGTGAATTATCAGAAAATCTAGAAGCATGACTCTTCTCACTCTGTCCTTTTTATATGTACATGTCTTTACCAGGGTCCTTGAATGCCCTACTTCTAACTTGGAAAGCTTAAAATTTAACACACTGAGCAAAACAGGCCAAATTCTGCTCTGCACTACTCGGGACAAGCAAGAAGCTGCCAGACAGAGCTGCTACTATAGAAGAATCTGTAACAATTTAGGGTTCATGTGTCTTGCCTGGATATGTGCATTAAATTCTCCTTATGGCAAATCCTGTTCATTTTTGAAGTGACATGGGTTACTGTGTTGTTACAATAATTCACATGTTGCCACACCTTTGCTCTCCATACTGCTTCCTTATTAGAATTCTGCTGCCTGGAAAAGGCTGAGGGGCGTCAGTCAGGTTGGAAAACTTGTTGCACTGCTAAGCCCTTCTGCCCACGGTCTCCCAGAATGTTTGAATGTATTATTTGTACCATGGGCACCTCCCATCCACTGCAGAGAAAACATCCCTTACTGTGCTGCTTTTGCTGGAGACTAACAAACTGGTTGTGAAAGATGGCTTTAAAATACTGAAAACCAGCCAAGCATGTTGCATTTTTGGTTTTGGTGGGTTTTTTTAGAAGGAAGGCGTCTTTTAATGTAAAAAGAATTTACAAATTCTTCTTTTAATTCCCTGGGATGAAAAGAAGCAACTCACCAGCCTTCACTGGTAAGCTTTTAGTTTTTCAGAAGCATAAAACACCAGTAAGGCTAAAATAGATCTCAAAATACAGAAATGAGAGGGAGAGAAGGTTTTCTCTTGCTCTAGCTAACATTTCCCCCCAAACCACCCAATCTTTTATTCATGTTCAGCAATCCTCCTCTTCCCCAGTTTTTTGGTTTGGTGGGTTTTTTTGGGTTTTTTGTTGTTTGTTTTTTAAACATTATTTTGGCTTCTCTGCAATGAGCTTGGTGTGTGTTTTATAAACGATAATTAATACTCAGCCAAGCCCTGATGCAGCCTTCCCCTCAAAAGCCAGGTCCCACCATTCCACTCAGTGGCATTATCTATAGCAGCAGGTATTTTTGGTCTGCACTTTTCACTGCATTTTGGTGTACATACTGCACCGAACTCTTAAGAAACAAGCCACAGAGCACCAGATGAAATGAAGGTTTATTTGTTAAAAAATAAATATTAAAAAATTAACAATTTCCCATTTGAGCTGTCTCCTGCATTAGATTAGTGCTTCCCACATACTCAACAACCCATATCCATGATGGCCATTGCTGGGCTCCAACTTCTAAATCATGGTTAACTATTTTATCTCTTTCCCTCCTCTCTCTCTACTTGTTCAACATGCAGCAGTAACTAAATACTACCTTTGGAGGATTGAAGTAGTGCAGGATTCTCATGGGCTGACCATTTGAATCAGAAATGCAAAGCACAGTCTGCAACAGGTAACAGAATCTGTGGTCTCAACTCCCCTTCCCTGGAATCCAAAATGGAGAGGATGGATGAAAATCTGTTACAAGCTACTTTGGTGAACTCAGCTGAAGAGCTGACATGAGCTCAGTTCTCTTCAGTCTATCAGGACAACTTCTAAGCACCTTGTTTTAGAAGGATATAGTCTCCAGTGTGCTCCACTCAGAAGTGATACAAATGGACTGTGAATTTGTGAGGCTTTCACTGAAAAAAGTAGACTGTGAGTTCTCAGCCATACTGCTTGAAGCAGGCAATGCTCAGCCTTTGTGTTGGTAGAAATAGGCACTTTTAAGTATCCATATGACACATATGCACCAGTATTCTGTAAGTATAGGAAACTAATCAGTAACAACCCTGAAATAGTTCCAGAATTTCAGCCTGCAAGCATTTAAATTATTTTTAAAGAAATGGCAGAAAATTGGGCAGTGTTAGGATTGCTGCATCTAAGCTGCTCTTGATAGTTCCAGAGTCAGTTACACTACAGCTCCTCAATGTATATTAGTTCCCTCTTGCCTTTCAATCTGCAGTTAGATCCTAGTAATTCAAATCACAGCTCAGAATCATGGAATATGCTGAGTTGGAAGGGGCCCATCAGGATCAGAGTCCAACTCCTGGCCCTGTGCAGGACATCCCAAGAATCAGGCCATGTGCCTGAGAGCATTGTCCCTGTGAACAACAGCGACCATGTAAGACGAGAATTAAGTTGCTAGACAACTGTATGTAGAAGCAACTTCCCAGAGTATCCCTCTAGGATACACAGGCTTTATCCAAATCTTCAGTACTAGCTTCCTACACAATTTAAACTTTTTTTTTTTAATAGCAGTAATACTTGTTTCACTCCAAAATTCACATGCACAGCTGGCTTAAAATAAAACCTCAACTCTATCAGCCATTTTTAAAAAGTCCCTTTCATCACAGGGATGCACCTGCATACACACAGTAATAGTCTCAGCTACTCAGATTCCCAGCCTTCCTGGCTCAGCTTCTGTCCCCTGTAATCTTCAGCTCTCAAGATCATACCTCTGTGGGTGACAGAAACAAGCAGAGATTGGATTTGTTGATTCCACATCTCCTCCTCATTCTTTCTTAAAGGTTGAAGTGAGAGAAGATGACAAGGAGTCAGTCAATAATCAGTTCTTCCTAGATTTGGAAAAAGATAAGCACAGAGCTCACGGCTGCAGAGAAAACTTTCATCAGAACCTGTTCTTATACATGTCAGAGAGAGATACTTGAAGGTAGTATTTATTTTTTCAGTTTACAGGTGATATGTCATTTACAAAAAATTACAGACAATGCATCCTTTCAGTGCAGTTTCAAACTAGTTCAAGAACAGGCAAAAGTCTGTGATGATTTGGAATGCTAGTAATTGACAGCACATGCTTTTTTCCCTTAACTGATTGGGTGGGGTAAGGAATGGGGTACAGATGGGGTGATGAGGAGAAAATGCCAATGTCAATAAGGCCATGCGAATAAAAACTCCTCAGTGAACAGGACTCGTCAGTCTGGCACATTTTTGTTCTCAGGTAATTGATGCAGAAATTGGAAGTTGGAGAAGACCTCTGACACTTGTTATGTTCAGTGCCCCTAGAAGCTGCCAGTACCTTCCCACATCTTCAATTCTACACCAGTGTTATGATTTCGTGTCACCTAATGAGCTATTAAAATAATGATTAAATCTTTATGTCTACTCTCCACCATTTGAATACTCAACTGTAGTTGCTGGGAGAAAGGAAGGTCAAGTTGAAAATGCAAGCTGCTGCTGTATGGTGGCACAACTACAGAACAAGACAGTTTGACTACAGCATCATTCATTTCTTTAAAAGGTTAAATACATTAGACAATTCACCACGAACAAACCTATGATTTCAGGATGTAAAGAAGCCCAAACTAGCGTGTCATAAATTAGGCTACATCATTTGCATGAAGTTTGTTCAGCCACATCAATCCAGGGAAAGGCAAGATGGACTGATGGACTTCCACACCAGAAAGATCAACTCAAAGCAAGAGGGCCTCTGTGAAGTTCCTAACAAGAGGAAAACTATTTCATAATTTGCCCATCTGCTGTTTGCAGCACAATTGCTTCCCTTCTACAGTATTTGTAATCTTGGACAAGACAGGGTCTACAGAACAAGGAAATGAGTGCAGATTCCAAATCCATTATTGGAAGTTTGAGCCTATGCTTTGTTCCTTATCTCACTTAATCCTGCCAAGGGGCTCTTAAAAGGAGATTGTAACCCAGCAGTCTCTAGAGACTGAAGAGAATTCAGACAGTCTATCAGCTGCTACATATATGCAAAAGCATCAGAGATTACAAAGATTATAAGCAAGCATGACCTTACCTTTTGGAGCCTGACTCCCAGCAGTGCTTTCTGTTCTTTAAAGTCCCTCTGAACCCTCCAGAACAATTTCTCGTGACATTCAAGTAAGGACTGCTGCTACAAGGAATACAATCTTTTTTCCAGTAAAGTCTACACTGAAGTAGTGTTACCTGACCTCCTTCCCCAGCCAACCTTTTTCCTAGCTCTCCTATGCAGTATTCTAGGGATTTCTGGGGTGAGAATAAGGACTACCAAATTAATGCCCTATTAGCTGCCACAGGACTATTTCTAAGTAAGTTATGCAGAGGGTGGAAGGGGATTTAAGGGAAGATTGTGCATGCTTGCATTTATTTACAGGGATCCTCTCCACATCTACTGACTTAAAAAAACCCTCTATTATTAAAGTTTGAAAATTAATTTTTGCAAAATTAAAATCAACCCTCAAGGATTAATTTTATATAAAAAAGAAACCTATTTTACAGCACCGACTAGTATTACCTTTAAAATCAACAGGAAAAAACCCCACATGCTGTAATATTATTTGATAAAGCAAAAATTGCCCACAACATAATCACCCAAAATGAACCAGCGTGAAGTTTTTATTTGCATGGCCAAAATATGTTCCTTTTGTTCCCCTGCAACTTTATTTCCCTTAACACACTCTAAGGTTTTTGCTGCAGAAGGAACAAGATGCACTGCATACTTCCTTGAACAACCACTCCCACAACACCTAAACATTTAACAGATGTAGCAAATGACAACACCACAAACGGGAAAAAACTAAGTTCCACCATTCAGCATGGTCTGCAACAGCGTCTTTAGGGCTGGCTGAAGTCGCAACTTCACTTTGGAAGGTCATTTCCTCCTTGTTTCTTTACAGCGTTGGTGGTTTCAATCCGTACTTCTTTGCAACTTCTGTCTGGGCATAGGCAGCATCACAGAGTGAGTAGAGGTGGGCCATCTCCATTTCTGATTTGGCCAGGTTGATAGCTTTGTTGAACATTTCAATGGCTTTATCCAGATTACCTCTGAAATAAACAAAAATTTAGCCCAGTTAAGACTGCCAAAGCAATCTTGTAATCTCTAAAACATCTTTTTGCTTTCAAGACTTACACTCTCCACCAATAATAACTTAAAAGGATTTTGGGAGGAACCACCACAAGAACTTGTGGTGATGCTGAGTAAACACAGAGAAGTTGTCACCAAGCCTAAGCAACCAGGACAGCTGTTAATCAGCCTCCCTCTTGAGAGCCCCGACAGGTGGTGGTGCAGGATAAAACGTCCTCCACAGGACACCAAGTTCACTACAAAGATAATGCTGGGCAACTGAATGAACTCTTATCTCCCCTGGAAGGACTTAGTATACAAAAGAGGAAAACTAGCACAGACAGAAGCACATTATTTGAATAGGAAATGCTTGAAAAAATTCTCAGGGCAATAGTTTGTCCTTTAGAGGACTAGACATATTAAAAAAAGACTCAGCTGTACTGTCAGCTACACCCCAAACCTTTGTACAGTTGCAATACAATGTTACAGAGCAGTGCATTCCTCTTTCCCCCAAGAGCTGCAAACTGGAGTCGTGTTGGCTGCAGGAGAAAACGGCACAGGATCCTCAGTACAAACAGCCCACGATGTCCAAGGACAACATCAGATACACACAAAGCCAGGTAATGATTAAGGAAGTCATTTTAAATACATCTCTTCTGCATTTGAACATGCACAGACTCATCTGCATATTGCCCATTAACTATGAAACTGGTGATGAGAAGTTATCATATCATAAATCAGAATTCTGCCACAGGGAATGGAGGGCTTTACCTAAGAGTTACAGAACAGAAATCAGGACTTTGGGTAAAAGCTGGCCTTACAGGACACCGGGGAGAAGATCTCAAGACTTAGGATCCATGAGGAAATTTATAGAACTACTATAACTTCAGAAGTAACTAAGAACTTTTAACACTGCAACTCAGCATTACCTTTGCACTTCAATCGTTCCCATGGTCTCATATGCAAAATCACATTTGTTATCAATTTCAATGGCCTTGCTTATGAGTTCTAATCCTTTGTCTAAATCTTGCTTCCACTGGAGCTGAAGTAAACTACAAGAGAAAGAGAATTTCAAACAGACTTCATATACCCACACCAAAACCCTCATCGTGGTAAGCAAAACCATCCCAAATGTATAATGTGTTTAATTTCTAATGCAGGTACACAGTAACTTACTAACTTCAAAATTTTTAAAAACACCTATGTGAAAGTCACTTTCAATAAGCCACGTTACTGCTTTAATGACTCACAAGAAAGGCAAATTTTTCCCAAGAGGACTTGGTACATGTTGTTTTATGAAAGAAAAAGCTTCAACACAAAGCTGAAACTAATAGCACTAAAGGAAAAGTCCTATATACTTCAAGTAGATACTCAATTAGCAATTAACACTGATGAACCTTTCCTGAAACTTATTTGCAGCTTAGTCAAGACAAAATATAGAAATACATTTAAGAGTACAAAGATGCTTTCACAAAGTTATTTTTCCTGGCTAAACTTCTAAACATAAACATTCAAAGTTGATTCATCTAAATAAGCCGACTGCTCTCGACCAAAAGGACTGCAAACTCAATACATACCCTTTATGAACATATGTAGTGGCATTGTCTGGCTCAAGGTCAATGCATTTATCATACATTTCATCAGCCTTGCCAAACTGCTGTTGATCAGTTAGTGCCTGAATCAAAAGAGAAACCTGTTTGTCAATAAGCAACCAAAGCGTGCACTCTGCACTCAGCTAATTCTAATTAACAGTGTATTGACAATGTGAGATTGGATGTAGTTCATTTATGGTAGAGCAGGCCAGGCACATCAGTTACCACAGTTAAGTTTCAAATTGAAGCTTTTTGGAAAGCTTCTGTGCTTTAGGTGCATAAATTACTGACCACACCGTCACCTGTAATGGGAGATCCACAAGCAACATGCTGTGTGCTGTAAATAAAAACCATTCTAAAAGTCTGTACCTGCAAGCTTCAACTCTTCCTTTTTCAAATACACTTCTTTCAGAAGGAAATGGATCCATATTGCCAGCCTACTTAAAATCAGAATGTCTCATGCTTCCTACTAAAACCAGCAGCATGTTCTTAGAGAACAAATTGCAGTCTCTGTTACACGTATTCTCCGAACAGCTGTTCTAAACCACTACATGCCACTGGTAGCAGAACAAAAATGTCACCCTAGTTCCACACATCTGACTCTCAGATTACCCAGAGAATCCCTGACATTCATCAACTGAGATGCCACACACATGAGGAAGGGGAGAGTCATGCAGGAATGACCTCTGTCTCCTAATAGCCACCCTCAACTCGCATTACTTACATCCTGCTCCACCAATTCCCCCTGTACTTCCTCTACCCCAGGACATCCATAACCATAAATGCAAGTAGCTTATTCAAGACAGCATGTGTTATCTCAGAACTCACTGTCAAAAATCTTCATCTATTATTTGAAGATATATTATGTTATATCCTAGATAAAAAGTACAAGAGAATACAACATTTTCTTTAAGAGAGAGAAAAACATACCTGAGCATAGAGGGCATAGCCCTCAGCACACTTTGGAAATTTTTTAATGACATCTTCAAAGCCTTTCATGGCTGCTTGCACAGTCAAAGCATTACTTCCTGTATAAGCTTGGCGATACTATTCCAAGGAAAAAAAATAAAAGGAAAAAATTACACCATCACAAGACTAAAAAAAGGCTGATCAGGCCTCTACCCACCTCCCCAAGGGTTGCCTGCATCATAATAATTCAAAGTTATTTTACATAAGCTGAGAGAATTGGGATTGTTCAGCCTGGAGAAGAGAAGGCTTCAGGGTGACCTAACCGTGGCCTTCACATACCTGAAGGGAGCCTATAAGAAAGATGGAGGTGGATTTTTTACAAGAGTTTGTAGTGACAGGACAAGGGGGAATGGATTCAAATTGAAAGACAGTAGGTTTAGATTGCATATTAGGAAAAAATTCTTTTAAAGGTGGTGAGACACTGGGGCAGTGCCCAGAGAAGTTGTGGATGCCTCATCCATGGCAGCTTTCAAGGTCAGGTTGGATGGGGGCTCTGAGCAACCTGGTCTAGTGAAAGGTGTCCCTGTTCATGACAGGGGAGTTGGAACTAGATGATCTTTGAGACTCCTTCCAACCCAGGCCATTCTATGATTTTGTGCTAAGTTCCAGAAGGTGACATGCCTGTACATCCTACCAAATCTGGTTTTGGGAACCTACCACATGTCCAAGTGTCTGGACTTGGACAGGAAAATGGGTGAAAGAAGGAAGTCATAAGGCCTGATAATTGTGATAGCCTCCCTATCTGCATTTCAAATGCAGAAATTCCAGACTTGGCATTCCTCCTCGTTCACACCATGCAAAGCTGTCCTGACAAGATTCTTGCACACTGAGTCATTGTACTAGCTTGAAATAGTTTGTTTTCAATTTCTTGATGATGCCCATTTTCCACAATAGTAAAGCTTTATTAAAATCAATTTTATGTGCTCCAATTAGAATCAAGATTTTTGTTCCTCTCCCACAAAACAGAAAAAATATTCTACTGTTTGAACAATGAATGTTTCAGAAGGAAAGCAGCAAACCCATACTCCAACTGAAGAAACTGCTGCATTATTCCTTTACCTTATTATTAAAAGACAGAGGTGTTTGTTGCCCTACTTTCCTGTTAAATTGGAATAAACCAGAGAAACACAGTGTTTTCCAGAACTCTTTAAAGACAAAGCACCCAGATCAACCCCAGCACGTTACCTACCAGAGCGAAACATTTCTGTGCTTGTGCCAAGGCAGAATTGGGTCGCAATCGGATACATTCATCAAAGTCTTCCACAGCCTCCTCAATTTGGTCAAGCAGGATTTTCAGCTACCCAGAATGAAAGAAAATCCTATTTCTCTATTTCATCTGTGCTTCAGACACTTACATGATAATTCAAATAGTGTCAGTTACTCATATCATCTCCGGCTCAGCTTTAGAACTGTCTAGAAACCTACAAAAGTCATAACTAAAAATCACTGTCAAAATATATTATCAAAGCTACCAGTGAAACTTTGGCTACCTATACAAGCAGACAGTGACCCTGTGTAGGGATTGAGAATGCTTGCATCTTAGACTGCTGCCATCACAGCTTCAGCATTATGTCCAGTCTCCAAAACTATGCCATATTTTCTCAAGTTGTTTTGCCTCTCTGTAGCCAGTATCTGTGGACTATTTGGACATTGAAGCATTTCAGCTTTTCCAGCTTGTATTTCAACTTCTTTTGTGTGGTTGGGGTTTTTCCGGTTTTGTTTTGACATTCTTATTCCTCCACAGGAACAGAGTTCACTTCATCATTCTCTTACTTTACTGTGAAGCTACTGTAAAACGCTAATTTTCAATCTGCAGAAAACTTTCATTCCCTTCAGTCAACACACGGCACCATTTTCATTTCTGAGCACTAAAGAGATCTAACAAATTCGTGGGGAAAGACCCTTGATCCATGGAAGTCTTCCTTACAAATATGACTTAGCCTCTCTGCATATGCTAGTGTTCCTTTTTTACTTCCAGCACCATTCATCTTGCAGGTCTGTGGCAGCAGGCTTCTCTAGGGCTAGAAATCAGTCAAGGACACAGCAGTGTCACGAGGCAGAGAGGGATGAGCTGATCAGATCCAAGTCCAGGCCACAGGGCTGCAGGTGTTATCAGGGACACATTACCTCCGCTGTAACAAAGCTTCCTGCTGTGCAGATGCTGCTCTGCCGTCCAGGCCCCTTCACAGAACAACTTTTATCTGCTGTAAATGTACATAAACCCCAGTACTTGTAAGCCAGGAGTTCAAACTGACAAGAGGGATTTCCTAGAGCTAGAGAAATAAACTGCTTCTGCCTGACCTGAACCCCCAAAGTAGACTGTTTATCCCACAAAAGTTCCCAATTAGGAGTTCATGTTTTTCTGCCACAAACAGTATAAATGTCTCCAATAACACCGTTTTTCCTTTTAGTATATACTGAAATAGCCAAGTGTTGGGACCAAATCTCTAAGGTTTCTTACTTGTCCTCGATGGTGGTAAACATCAGCATTTTGAGGATCAATGTCAGCAGCCATGTTGAAGTCCTGAGTGGACAGCACAGGCTGCTGCTGCTGCATGTACATACTGCCCCGTTTGATCAGAGCATTGGCTCGCAGCTGCAAGAAATATCAGAGGAACATCAGCCACCCCAGTGTTTCTCCGCATTTAAGGCTTCATTATAATCACAGTAAATTTTTCATTTGACTAGTTTCTCCCACCGACAGGTTTCAATTATTCTAAGCAGGAATAAGTTTCATATTGACCCTAAATGAATCAGCTCCCTTATTTAATTTCAAAAATGTCAGCCTATGCTTCTATCTCAGTTGATTTCCAAGCCCCCCCCCAAATCCTTCTCAATTCCTGTGTTTACAAATACATCAATGTTTACATACATGTTTTTTTAAGCAGCTGAATATCCAAGTGCAATTAAGGTTTTTTACTTATCCAGAGTGCATAAGCCTCCAATTCATTTAACTTCCCTCATTCTTTAGTTTGTACTACTTTTCACCATCAGCTTGCACTACTCAGTACAGCTGTCTCAAAAATCAACAAGCCCTTGAAAAAAACAATTTGTCAGGAACAAACAGTAAATAAACCAGAATACTCCCATTAAAACAGCTGAAAATTTGGAACAACAACTTCTTGAAGTATATGGCAAGTTTATCATCTAACTTCTCAATCCCAACTACAACCTAGCTGTGACAGATTCTTACCTTCACATTTGCATCTTCCATGCTGATGACCTGATCTAGGTCTGGTTTGGCAGCACTTGCATTGCCAATAAGTAAGTAGAAAGTAGCTCGCAGAAGCAAAGCTTCTGCCATGTATTTTCCCTTTGCTTCAATTTCTTTTGTGCTTTCACTGATAATTTTGTCATAGTTCTCTTCTTCCATATATTGTTTTGCTCTCAAATAGCCAGAGCTGTAAATGATGTAAGAACAGTTGTATATATACATGCATTCACTGAACACTGCAATTTCCATTCAGATGTTTCATCAAATCATTATAAATGTTAACTTGTGCTATACTTTCACAACACCAGCATAGTTCCATTGGAACATCCATTCCTGGATGGAGCCATCATAGACGGAAAACAATTTGCACAAAAACTGGCTAAATTACATGGGAAATAAAGAAGAAAAATGTTTTAAAGCTTTTGAATGTGAGCTTCATTTGTCCCTTGAGGTTTTTTTCACATGAAGAACAGCAATAATCTCTGCTTTAAAACAGAAGGGTGGAATTCATGGACAGGAAAGTGAAATATTAAACCTAGCAATGTGCAGCCTGTATGTGGAAGAAAGGATTTAATAGCAAAACATTACAGCACTGCCCTGTTCTCAGCTGTGTCCTGGATTCAGTGAATCTGCCTGTACATCAGGACATTCTCTCTTACTTAAAAAAAAAAATCATAATGCTGTTTGCAATAGTTTCCAAACTGACAGCACTGCTATCTTCCAAAAATAATGTGGAAAGCAGCATAGTAAGTTAAAGAACCGTTTATGTGGTGCTCAGGCTCCACTAAAAAAAAACCCCAAAATAAAACCACAAAACCAAGTTCTTCTGTGCCAGAACAAACTTCTCATTCATGGGCAATTTGATTCCTGAAAGATAAAACAACCTTTCAGCCTCAGTTGCTGTAAATGCATATTTTAATTTTAAAATCCCCTTTTCCTAGCTCATCTTCTCCCTTCCAGCCCAAAGGCTAAGTTGCTCTCTTACTTGGAAATGTTCCTTCAGTACAAAATTCCTTTCCTGAGAAGCATTATTCAGCCTGTCCATTTCTCCCATCTCCTAAGATTTACTGTGGTACTGTAGTAAATATTCAGCATATTTTCCCAATCTCATTGTCCTTCCTCTGTTCAGTGCAAGTTTGGAACCAGCCAGTTAGCTTTCAGTAAGGATTCACTTACAATACTGATACCATTTATATCAAAGGATTCTCCATGCCAAGTACTACACAAACAGCAGCTCGTTACACTGAGCAGAATGTCCAAATCACTGAAAACTTAATTCCAATACCAAACAATTCCCAACTGTACTGTATACTCACTTTTCTTTTACTTCAGAAGCCTCTCCCTCCTTGTCCTTATCTTCATCTGATTTCTCACCCTTAAGCAAAGGCTGGGAAATTATATCATCTGTGAAAGAACTGAAGTAGGATTTAATGAACTGTGGCGACGGCATCAGAGGCTCCCGATTCTGAAACAGCGAAAGGTAATTCCAAATCACTAGGTGGTAAGATCGGATGGTAAAGATGGAAATGGATAACAAACATGATTATTAAAAAAAAACCTGATGGAAGAATCAATTTACAACTTCCACTACCTCACCTAATAGCCTGATATTTTGGATTTGATTGATGTTTAGGGAGTCTTTAAGCTTCAGATCACAAAGCAATACCCATCACCAGTGAAAATAAAGTGATGATATTCAAGGGGGAGTTAGACAGTATCTTTCCACATATTTGGCTAGAAATAAGGACTCTTAGGATATCATAAGACATTGGGGAGATGTACTAAGGCATTGGGTGTGCACATAAATTGGGTGAAAAATGCAAGCTGGTGATTTAAGCATGAGCCTAAATTCAAGCAGATTCTGAATGGCAGTTTTCTCTTTTCTCCAACTTGTCCAAGAAAAGCTGCTGTCATTATTACAGTGGAGACTAATGAGGCAATATCCTAGTTCTGTGTGGAACTTGGCCCAGATACCACACATTTTACCTAAAGTCCCAGAAGCAACACCTCTCAGGTACTGAATCTTTTCTACAGCCAAAAAGTATTTCTTGCTCAAAATAAACTGCACACAAGAATTACAATTCAACCTCTCCTGCAGGAAAACAATGAATGCACTCTTCTGCAGCACACCTCTCTTGTGATGCTACGTTCATCACACTCATAACACAATTTGTTGTTACCTCGACACTACACATTTACATGAATGTAGGAAAGAAATTCAGCGTCTCAAAACCAACATAGGATTTCAGTACTTCCACCACCATCAAAAAACAAGCAAGAATGCTTTAATAACAAGCAAGAACGTGTTAATACCTGTCCCAACCTTTTTGTAAACCCACAGCCACTTGAAATGACTGCTCCTGGCTACCCCTATGCTTCCACAGTTGTCTCCTCTGCAGTTTCCAAACATTCATGCATAGACGTCTGTTCCAGTACACCCAGATTCCATGAAGTTGGAAGTACAGAAAAGCCCTGTGTAGGGCAGCACACCAACTTAGGGTGTCTCCTGAATGGCGTAACAAATTTGATTATTAAAGGGAAACAACTGCTAGAAGTAGATCTCTCTTCCCTGCTGAGGTTCCAAAAACTTTGGAGAGGTCCCAAAGGAAAATAACATTGGTACAATGGCAGCTTTGTAGAAACCAGTTTGTGTCGCTTCTTACACTTCAGCAGATGAAGACAGTGACTTGTTTACAACAACTGACAGAATGCCAACAACCAACTTTTCAACAACTGGTCAGGTGAAATAGTCAACAGCAATAGTCAGTCAGCAATATCACAAGTCCTACCTTGTACTTCTCTTTGGCCTTTTCTTTTCCAAGGAGTTTAAGAACTTTATCAGCTAATAACATACTTTGCTGGTTTTGGAAGGCTTCTAAAATGCAGACTGCAGTGACATCTAGGAAACAACGTACAAAAGTGAGATTAAAGGAATTCTGATAATCACTGGAGTGCACTAAAATGTGCCACTGAGTACAATGAGGCACCGCCAAACTAATACACATCCTGTTCTCACGCAAAAACCTCTGTTTCCATTTTGCTGTATTAACTGCATTTTTCAAGACACAAACTTGTCCCCAAAATGATCTTCCTGGGATAAAAGGACTTCAAAACAGTGAAGGAAAAGAAATTACATTTATTTTTCTGCTTATGTTTTTATTGAGAGACAAACACACATAAATGAACACTGAAAATGCATACCTCCATCAGGGGCTTTCACCACTTCGAAACTTTGAGGAGTAATTATGTTCATATGATGTTCGCATTGAAAGTGCTAACACAGCTTCCCTTCTGGGACTGGTCTTTATTTTCTACTTCTAAAATTCACATTCAGTCCCATCACATCTCACTTATTCCTCAGTTTAAGAAATCTTCCTATATTCTATCTCAAATTTTTCTGCTCGCCTCTGTGACTTTGGAAGGGAGCAAGGAGAAATACCTTGCTGGCCTATTTCAAGTGCCAGCCCCTATCACATGGCTTTCATTCACACAGAGAAACCTCTGCACATGTTAATCCATTGCTGCCCGAGTGAAGCTTCGCAGTGTGAAATGCATTCTTAACATACCCTGTTTCTCTGGATCCTCCACTTCATGGAATGCTACCATGGGTTTTCCCTGTTTAGTTTTCATTTAAACATAAGTGAAGATCAACAGAGCCTGCACTTGAAATTCATTGTCTGAATATGCTTGAAAAGTAAATGTCTTACCCTGGAGTTTTAGTATAGTTTCTGTAATTCTACACTGCTAGAGGGACTATTAAGCCATCATTTAAACAGAAATTCCCTGCAACTCTGGCATGGTCAGGAAGCATATCAAAGTCCCTGGGAAAATCAGGTACCCCCAGAAAGAGCACGTTATACAACCCCAGCAGACACACTCTGCCCAAAGACTGCTGCAGTCCAGGCTTGGCTGCAGCAGCAACATCTTCCCAAATTATACTGCCAGGGATCACTGGAGGAGTTTTCTGCTGGTAGTGGCAGGCTTTTGAGGTTTGTTTGTTTTTACTTTCCTCCACTACACGGCCATACCCTGCTTCCTGGGATTTTACTGGCCATATGTGGTTGGCAGGTAAAAGCAGAGTTACAGAAATACAGTGTAGTTCAAAAAAGAAAAGCAAGAAAGTTTCAGATCTGAAAAAACTGCAAGCAAAAAAATCAAATACAAATCAAGGCTGAAAATAATTGTCACTAACATTACTGCTATTAACACTAAAAAGAAGTTACATTTAAAACTGTCCTACTGTCATAGGAACATTTGATCTTTCTGGGGCTTTTATCACCTGGCAGCAACATAAGGCTTAGATTTTACTACAGAAGTCTGGAAATGCAGCTGATACATGGTTGCAAAGGAGTGCACTAAATGAACTAAGCTGTCCTTTTCTAGTCACTATGGTCTTAAAGGGCATAAAAGGCATTCTGCCAGCAGATAAACAGATAGATAAAATTTCCACATCTAATTTACCTTCTAATTTGGCAGACCTAATTCTTAGCCATTACACATAATGAAACTAATTTAACAGTTAGATTTGCCAGCCAAAGCACTCCCTTATTTTCTGTCCTTCTTTGATAATGAGCACAGCTGAAAATTTCATTTGTCTTTTAACTTAACATCAGCAGGAGTGATTTCACTTGATGAAATTTATATGGGTAATTTCAAGCAGTGTACTGTAGCTCAAAAGTGCGCTGAGACAACACATCTGAACAGTAGTTCTTAATTTCCAGGGCTTCTCAGTTACATCTTCCTGACAGTTCAAAATGTATTCTATTTAGGAATAGAACTTGGAAGGATTTGACACAGTCATTTCTGCCAAATACATAGTATTAATATTAAAAAAAAATTTTTAATCTGTTCTGGTTTTCATAAGTATGCACCAGAACAAAATGCTACTGAAGCTGTGTTCCCTCTAATACCTGTCCAATGCATTTCAATTACGGGAATACGTTTATTTCTGACCATGTATCTCTACCTGCAAAAACACCCTCATTTCTGTAGTAGTATAATTTCTCTAAAACAGAGAAGAAAGTCTGTTTACTGCACGGTAATTGAATGACTGTTGTCCTGGTTATCCACTTATCATGTTAGATTAATTCTATTCTAAAGTGAAGGAGTTTCCTGGAAAAAGAATACCTTGAGTTGCTACAGTACCATCAATTTCTCAGCAGTTATTTCAGATGTAAGCAGATGAGAGCTTGAGAAATGTGAAAAGGTTTCTTTTGACAAGAGAAGAATATGTATTTGCAGAAGCTATGAATGGTTTTAAATAAATAATTCTGTATTACTGTAGCTACAGAAGTGGGCGGTAAACAATTCCAGAAGTTGCCATCTCCAAAGCCGCAGAGCTAATTCCACTTTTAAGTATAAACAGCATGAGCCACTCACCTTCTAAACATTCCTTCTTATTGTCTAGCTTCTCATGGGCCTTTGCACGTCTGAAGAGAGCTTTGACATATTTAGGGTTAAGCTCAACAGCCTTTGTGCAATCTTGTGCCACTTCTGTCCACTTTTGCTGTGGGCAGAAAAACACTCCAGTGAGAGAGGCCCCACTCAGCTCCCTGTGCTGGCTGCCCACAGCCAGCTCTGGGGTCCCGCGCACCCAGCGCGGCTGCGGCTCCCGGGGCTCCCGTTATCCCTGCAAGTGCCTCAGGGAGAAACTGCCTGGGCACCACTGCAAACCACCTGCACCAGAAAAGCCACAGAACAGGAATGCAATTCCTACAGAAATATTAAACCAGACAGTGTACAAATCCCATGGGAGAACATAGTGAGCTGATGCAAAGAGGCTTGCAGGAGGTAACGTTGGGACTGAAAGACTGGTGTAAAACAACTAGAAGAAAAAAGAAATATAATGAAAGCAAACAAGTTTACCAAAGTGCTAAAAGTCGGGGGTTTTTTTCTAAAGTTATTTAAATTTATCAAAACATGCTTTTCTAATAGATGAACCACATACATTTGGGATTCATTAAGGCATGAATTTGTGTTAGACAAGAACTGTTTTATCTCTCCTCTACCAGCAGATTTATGTAAACATAGTCTCTCTTGATACTTCAGACTGTACAAAGCTGACTTTTCCACTCCTTTGTACAGCTCACCAACTCGACCTCATAAGCAAATCCATCATACCATAATAAGCAACACTGGTTGGCTTCTAAAATAACACCAAGTGTATTCAGCTGTCGAGTAAATGTTGCTTCCCCATGTGCAAAATTTAGGTCTTGGCCTTTACTAGGATCTCTGTGATTTTTTGTTTAAATTTTGAAGTAGCATCCTTCCATAATATTTGGCCTTTCACCTTTCTTTCATAGTTAAACACTCAAGAGAAGTAAAATGAACTTACACACAAGAAAATTGTCCCAGAGAATACGAAATTAAAACTTTGTCTTAAAAGAACAGGATGCATAAGAATTACATAAGATAGAATGAGAGTAGTTAACAGAAAATAATTTTATTTATATGTAGAAAAGTATGATGAGCTGAAAAAAGCTGCAACAGGATCTTGTTGTGAAGGCAGCAAATGTTGTTACCTGGGACCTTTCAGTGGATGAAAGTGACAAAATACAAAATTGATAATGCTACTTTTTATAATAAACACATAATTATTTTTAATTTCTTACCAGTTGCTCATAGGCAGCAGCTCTATTTTGATAGAAGGTAGAAAGATCAAGGTTTTTCTCAGGAGGGCACAGGCTGATAGCCTCAGTATAACACTGAATAGCTAGCTCATATTTTCCTGCTTTAAAGTATTTGTTTCCTTTGTTCTTGGCTGCTTGGGCTCTACCAAGAGGGCTCTGAAAAAGAAAGTGATAGGTCAGTTCAAATTAAAAAGACATCACAGCACACAAGTTATGCACTTTAGGGCTCATGTTCAAAGATACAAAAATGGATCTGGGTTGTAAACTGTAGCCCAGACTTCTGAAAAATCGCACTGATTTCATTTCCTGGAAACACACAAGAATTTTCTTTTGCAAGTGTATCAGACAGGAGACAACCTTTTCACAAGATTCACTACAATGTTAATAAACAATGGAGTGATTTCTGTTTGGAAAGCCAAACAGATTGTAATCTTTTGCATGGCTGGTGATCAGAAGAACCAATGAGGTAAGTTGTTTCTCCAAAGGCTAAATGTGCAAAGACAACAAAGCCCTCAAAGCAATTCAGACAGAAGAGTTTCCTTCTGAAATACATACAGCCTATAAGACCAGAGCTGACTCATCAGACCATGAATTAAATATGGAAAACATCTTGTGGAAAGATCTACTGAGCAAGACAAATAAAACCTGTAAGGAAAATAAAGGTGGTTTGCCTTTCATGCCCTAGACAATTTGCCTTTCATGCACTGGACAGATCAACTTTATAGCTGACTCCTCTACAGCTTCACACATTGCTTCATGCAATGACAAGTGTTGGACCATGACCATCTTAGCAGGGGATGGGAAACTTTGCTGACTGGCCTGAGATCCTGATAAATGCATCTTTATGTTCTGCACCACATGCTGATGATCTGTATTTCTGCAGAAACTAACATTGCTACCTGCAACCTCTGAATTCACAAACCAGTTATCAAATCTTGTGGTTTGTAAGGGATGAGATGTAAAAATGCTCTCTCTATCAAAGGGGTGTGACCCGCATTCAAGAAATAAAGAGCTGCAAAAGATTCTAATATTGAACTTCTGGATTTCTGCTCCTCTGTCACAGCCTTGCTTCATGGACATTTTGGGGCAGTTCTGGCAGACAAAAATGAACAGATGTATGAGCACACATGCCATTCTTCCAACCTTTCTGAGGAGGGAAAGACTATAGACTGAGGACAGGAGTGCCTTTAACAATAGCTGCAGGATTCACTACATCCCACCTGCACTTCAGATCATCTAGGATTTGTTGGGAATTGTCCCTGCTGCTCTTTGACCATACTTCTGCCTCCTCTCCCCACTCCTCTACTGCCAGGGCCAAACTACAACCAGACAGCTATAACACAAATTTGAAAGCAACTTTGCATTTCATTTGCCCATTCCCCTTAATGTCTGCTCATTTCATTCCAACCTGATTATTTTTTGCACCTAAGTGATTTACTTTAAAACTGAAAACCTGAGGGGAAGCCAGGACTTGCTCTACAACCTGTCTTTTAAGGCCTGGATCCCTATCCTGGCAGCTGAGAATCAGATAATGGGTACTAGCCTTAGTTCCTACATAAAAGCAGACATCCAAATAGAACAAAGTATCTTACAAGCATTCTCCTGAGAGGACACTTACAAGTGGAACCATATAAGGCAGAGAATTTCTTAAATATCCCTACTGCCAGAAAAGCTCTTCTCTCACAAGTCATTAATCACTGGGCTCACACGAAATCAATGTGCACCATCTTCATTGTTCACAGAACAAGGCAATCTACTAGGCTTTCAGATTTTTCTACTGTAAGGCTTTAAAATTTTTTTGATTAAAGATTATTAACTTCAGCCCATATACTATGTAACTCTATGGATACACAAACCAGAATTAGAGTGCAAATATTTTTACTTGAGACCCAAGTAACTGTGTATATGGTAAGTTGTTTCTTTAAAACCTAACCGAAGTCTCAAAAGGTTAAATTTATTTTGAGCAGGTCCTAAATTTACCTGCAAATACAACAATGCTTTTCTTTTAACAAAGGGAAGGGTTATGCATATGCTGCAAATTTAAATGCATGAAAGTCAGCTTGAATTTTTTCTTGTGCATTTCTAGAGCAAACCACATTAGAAATGCCTTTGTGTGTAAACTCACAAAATTCAGTGCTGTTCCTATTAACTTGGGTAGAAAAACACATGATATGGGCCATGTTGTAACATTCATACATGTGTTCCCAGTGTGAAAATTATTTAAAACTGCAGAGATTAAGCCTAACTGCGACTAGATTACTATTTTATGATCACTGCCAACTGCTGCAGCCCAGGGATCTCCTATCCCAGTATGTGCCCCAGGCTGAGCAGTCCGTGTGCTCCATCCTAGGCACTCTGAGAGCCCTGCCCCACAGTCCTTGAGTAATGACACAAACTACAGAGGAGGACTGCTGGATAACACCCAATGGCTCCTCCAGTGCCAGGTGTGGGAATTGTAACTGGAAACAAGATGTGTGTAGGTCTGGGGCCATCACTGCTGCTGGTTTTTGGGAAGCATCAAGTCTTCAGACGAGCCTAAAAAGTGCACACAACAGTGAGCAAAAACTCCAGAGACTCCGGACATGATGCCTAAGTTATTAAAAGCAGTAACTCTGTTATGTGAGTAAACTTTTAGTAACACTTGCAGGGTCACAGACCACACAACCAATCACCCAGAAATGAATCATGGAACATTTGCTGACTCCATGGGTACCCCCTGCTGCACTCATTGCATGAGGCAAAAAATGTGGGGGTAAAGAGAACGTAGAGCACAACATGCTCTCACGGAATAAAGTCAGCAGTAGTGCCCAAGGCAAGGAAGAAATCAACTTGTTTGTTTGTCTATGCTGCCTTAAACTAGACTCCTTGCTCTGAGATGTTTTATCTCTGCACCCTTACTCAAACTACTCTGCTGTAGCTCTCAGTATGCACCCAAAATACCACCAAATCCAATGTATGTTTTTGTTAGGTTTGGTGAGGTTTTTTGCTGTTGTTGGTTTGGAGGTTTTTTGGTGGCTGTTTATTTAGAAATAAAAGATATTAAAGAACTCACATCACATTATATGCTGGAATACCTTTTTGTGATAGCACAAATAAGAATATGAAAATTAATTCTTCACGTAAGATCGGTTTTTGAAGGTTTGTCAAGCCTTAAATTTAATCCTGACAAACTTTTTAAGCATATTTTTTAAAATTCCTTCTCAATTGCTACACTGGACATACATAAGAAACTGATTATGCAAACAAACTTCCTGTACCTTATGCATAAGTAATAAAAAACCTCACTTCTTCCATTTTTTTGCCAAAGTAATAATTCTAGACATGATTTTCCAATTACACTGCTTCTCCCCACCTGACCCATTGCCATCCTATGTGGCACACTGGACATTTTCTACCCCCAAGGTGAAAGTCCATATAGAGCAAGAAAAACTCTCCAGTTTGTCATATTTTGGTCAAAGAATCTGTGCAACAACAAAACCAGCTCAATAAAATGAATGTAAGTTCATAACAGCTCAACAAAACAACTCAGAAATTATTTGCGGCTACACAAAGAATAACATCTCAGTACTTAGGACTGCTTTCAGCAACTGTTCATCAACAAGTCTTAGAGCAGAGCTTAAGCCAAAGGACACTTGTGAAATTGAGTTATCAGTTATCCAGGTACCTGAACAAGCAGATTGCTAACTGTCTAACTAACTAGTTGCTGACTAAAGAATAGACAACACTGACAACACATTCTTAACTTCTATTTTAGCCTCAGCAAATGTGTTTTCCTCACAAAATGTTCAGAAAGTGCGTGCAAACAGCAACTTAACAGTAACAGACTGCCAGCTTCAAGAATAATGTTTAGTAACTTCCAGCAATGGCAATATTGTTAAACTAGCCGTTCAGAACTCTATATATTTGAGGGAGACTGTTATTCAAAGTAGAACAAGAAGTTTCCTGCCAGCCAATGATGACAGTGATTCACAACAGAAGCACGAGCAGAGAGTTTCAGCATTTTCTTTTGGTTGAAAAGGATTTGCATGAGCCCTTGTCTGACAGATGACATCGAGGGCGACTACTGTTTCAGCCATCTTAATTCAACTTGCAAAAAAATAAAGCCTTGGTCTAGACCTCTTTTTTGTCATTTCCAAGTGAGAGGACCCTCTTAATGAGATGAGGTACCAGGAAAAAAAAAAATCCCGTTCTTTTCTGAATATTTATCTTTCCACTACCTTTTTTTTTTTTTGACTAAGGTTAATCTCAAGTCTAATTTCAAACAAAGGCATTAACTGAATATAAATTATTTTAAAAGTCTCCTTAGCACTAAAACCACTATGAGAAAAAGTATGTTTACATGAGCTTTAGAAGTAAATTCAAAGCACAAGCAAGGATGTTATAGTCAGAAATAACAAAGCTGAAGTTTCCAGGACAATTTCACAATGTTCTCAGTCAGTCACCTTTCTGTTAAATGAATTTGCCATCCATGCCTTCCACAAATAAGCAAGCTGCACATGAGCTGCCAAGAGTCTAAGAATTGTTCTACTGCTGTTGTACACACATTTAGGAGTTTTCTGCACCTGTCCACTACAGCTGGCATGAAACAGAAGACTTACAGTAGGTTGATAGCGAGATTTACTAAGCAATAGGTGCACAGTACAATAGAAATAACTTTTTAGTTACTTTGCTTAGATCAATTCAGAGTAAGTACCAACAGGAGTGTATCTAGACTAAGGGGTTCAATTCGTTCATATCCTGATCTGATGCCACAGCAGTGAGAGAGGCAGCACTCAGCAATTGCTACTAAAGCAGATAATGGAAAGAAGCCATGCTAGCTGGCTGCTGATCCCGGTATGTGGCACCACAAAGACCGAGGAGTTTGTCACATTCACCACCACTGCACTCAAGGACTATAACCAGCTCACAGAAAGTGTGTGGTGACAGAACTGCCGTGGACCCCAATGGCTTTGTCTGCAATACACAAGGCCACCCAGCTGACCTCCTCTCACACCAAACACAGGGTTACCCTCTGAACTTGCTAAAAGAGCTAAGGGGTGAGATCTGGACCATCACAGAGCTGCAAAAGGAATTGATTCCAACTTCAAGGGGAAAAAATACTGAAGCAAGCAACACATTACCTCACTGACTAACCAGTGCTCACTCCTGTAAGACAAGGAGGATATAAAACCTGCTAAGAATTTATCATGGAATAAGTTAAAAAAGAAATGAATCAATTGGGCACCAACTAAAGCAATATATGCAAAGCACTCCATGTTTTAGTTGGGCAATATTCCCTACAAACTAGGAGAGCAGGTACAAAGCAACTGTTACTGAGTGACTAAAACACATTCCATCTAAATTATAAGAAACAATGACAACTGTCAATAACAGACGCAATTTGGCTTTACCACATTTGAGTCATCCATAGATGCAGTTTTATCACCATCACTTAACTGGTCCAATTATACCAGTTTAGTGTACTGTTGAGGAGCTGTGCTTACATGAGAAGGAATCTCAACAGTTCAGCTTCTCCCGATACAGCACCTGTGCTAAGGGCTTCTGCCCAACACAGTGTCAGTCACAGATCACACACTTGGCCAGTGCATCGATGCCAGGAGAATCCTCTGGTGCAGACACAGACTGGGAAAAAAATGTGAGGCCTGTGCAGCAGGTAAAAGGAAAGCTTGAACTGCATAAAAAAAAAGTAACAAGACGGAATAAAGAATAGAGGAGATACTGGACCTTACATATTTTTAAAGAACAAAGAAAAAAAATTCAAGATCGTGTCTTAAGAAATGGTGACCAGAACATCAAATGGATACAGGGGCTGACTTTATGAAAATCACAAAAATGTATGAGTCGTAAGTTATCTTTATGAGTAAAAGACTAGTTAGCTGTCACAGCTGTTGGTAGCAAACTCATTATTGACTTATATGTTTTCCAAAAGATTTTCCTCTTGTATTTCAACTGTGAAATGCATTACTGGCTCTTATTCACTGTGCAGACTTGTATGTGAAATCCAACTGAGTTTCAAAAAATACCCCATCATGTGAGAAAGGCAGACTAATACAATGCAGGCAGTTTTACAAGTGAAGCATCTGCAGTAGCTCTATTTTCAATCATGGGTCTTACCAATAACATCCATAACCAATAAAATATAAGAGGAAACATGAAATCTACATGGCATCATTGCTTTGGATATGAGTAACAGGAAGACAATTCTCCACACTCACATAAAACAATCAGGGGAACTCGCAGCCACACTTATTTTCCTGGTGCAGCCATATTTTGACCAGCTAGACAATATCACTGATAACTAATAACTTCTGCAGCTTTCCTAAGCAGTATCTCTCATTTCTTTACAGTGTAAGCAGCGACACTCTTCAAGAAACTTTGGATCAGGTCATACCACTCAACTTAACTCTTAAATGCACAGAATCTTCTCATAATTCAATTTGTGGAGAAACACACAATATTTTAAATCAAATACTACGTAAGTGTTTTAAATGTTTTAAGTGCTTCCTTCCTACAACTACAGAACGACTACAAACCCTTGGATATTACTGGAATTCAGAAACACAATCAAGGAAGCCAGAGTGAACACACCAACAGGGAAGTCACTGCAGCAAGACAAAGGTCACAAGCAGCCTGCAAACCAGAGCTCACACTCAGCAAGCACACTCCCATAAATATGCCAAATGCTGCTTGCAGCCACGAGCCAAAGCTACCACAGTAAACAGTCTGAATTTGTCCTCTGCACACGACTTGTTCAGTACTGTTTGGTGCCCAGGAAGCAACAAATCACTGCATTCAAGTAACTGCCTCAAGGTCCAGCATAGGTTTTACAGCTTACTGTGCTTCCAGGACTGCCTGAGGGAAGTTCTCGGTGGTGCCAACTTCCTCACCACTCCCACGTGTGCCTGCCATTGCCCACACAATCAAGTCAATCTTCATCATTCAAACCATCAAGGTTAAAACACACTTTTTCCAGTCTCCGGAAGGTGATTTCTTTCTCTCCTGATGATTTCAGATGGGAAGTTTAAACTGTCTAAGAGTTCAAAGCATTTTGGGTGATACACAAGAATGGGAGAAGAAAATGCAGTATGAGATATTCTTATCAAAGCAAATCAGTTTGTCAAATCCATCACTTTAAACATGCTTGTCAACTGCAACCTCACCTCAGTTATGCAGCGTGACTGGCAAGGTACATCTGTGACTGCAGATGTGCAAGAAGCACATCTTAGAGGCATTTTTCCAAATACAGATATAAAAGAGAGCCATGGATCTGATCTGGACTCCGATCTTTCATGTTGTCCTTCAGTTTTGGCACAGACCATTTTATCTAAAAATTCTCGGAACAGTAATTTACAACAGGATAAACGTATGTTTTGAGAGTATGCCTACTCAGCCATATTCTACATTTAAAATCTCTGCTCCATAAACTGTGTGGCTTCTCTATTTTCACGGAACATATTCCATTTTAAAATGATCTTGATTGTGTTTTCTTTCCACTCTGCTGTATCCAGCATCTTACTCACAGGATACAAGAGTTTTCCTTTTCAAAACACTATTCCTGGATGAAACTTACTCACAGCTACTCTAGACCTCAGATGCAGAGGTATGCTCCCCCCTCAGCAGCACAGATACATGCTCAGCGACTTGATGAGAAGATGCACTTGGCAATGCCTGTTCTTGGAACAAACTACTCCTGATCGCTGTGCGGTGAGGGCAGAATCACATTCCTGAATGTCTGGCTAAGAGCACTGTGGGTCACACAGGCAGACCAGAGCCATGGAGCTCCGGGAGCAGGTCCAGCCAAGCGTGACAAAGGTGATTAAGGGACTGGAGAATCTTTCTTAGAAGGAAAACCTAAGGAGAATGGCCTGGTCTGCCTTGAGAAGAGATAGCTGAGTGGGGACCTGATTAATATCTATCAGCATCTGGAGGGAATGTGTCAGGAGGATGGGTCCAGGCTCTGCTTGGCGGTGTGAAGCAACGGGACAAGAAGCAATGGGCAGAAACTGCTGAACAGAAGTGCCACCTGAACACGAGCAAAAAATTCCTTACTGTGCAGTGGCACAGTGCAGTGGCACACTGGAACAGGTTGCCCAGAGAGGCTGTGGAGTCTCCCTCACTGGGGATATTCCAGACCGTCTGAACACAATCCCGTGCAGTGTGCCCTGGGACAACCCTGCTCGGCCCGGGAGATTGGACCAGATGACCCACTGTGGGCCCTTCCAACCTGCCCAGTCTGTGATTCTGAGACCGGCCGGGCGTGTCACGCAGAGCACCACCACGATGTCACCCGAGCTCCATGCCATCACACGCCTGCTCCTCGGTCGGGACCAGCACCCCGACAGCCGCGTTCCGGACCGGGCCGGCGGCCTGCCGGGCCCCGCCTCCCGGAGACCGCAGCCCGGGCATCCCCACGCTGCCCCGGGGGCCCGGCCGGCGGCGGGATCCCGGCCCCCCTCGCGGCGA
>VZRO01002891.1:0-37625 GCA_013397915.1 Daphoenositta chrysoptera
AACCCATGACTGCATTCAAATGATAGATCTCCAGACCCAGGCTAGGGGAGATTTATGAGACACTCCCTGGCCTGAGGGAGAAAATGTATTTATTGATGGGTCTTCAAAAGTAGTGGAAGAGAAATGAGTTACAGGATACACCATTATTAAGGGAAGGGACTTAGAGGAAAGGGGTAAGTTACCACCGACGATGGTCAGCTCAGACAGGGGAGCTGTATGTGCTTGTGAGAGCCTGTGAATTATATCAGGACAAGATAGTGAATATTTTTACTGATTCTAGATATGCATATGGGGTAGTACATGCATTTGGGAGACTGTGGGAGGAAAGAGGTTTATTAACCTGTAGGGGAAAAATATTGGTTCATGAGAACTTAATTACTCGTCTGTTGGAGGTAGTGAATTTACCAAAATGGGTGGCAACAATCCATGTTAGGAGACACCAGGCAGGGTACTTGGAGGAAGGAATAGGTAACCGACTGGCTGATGAGGAGGCTCGGAAAGCTGCACTTTTGCCAGAACTTTCTAAAATCCTCCCTTTACTCCAAGTGGCTCAATCTCTGCCAGAGAAATTGTCTTTCCACCAGAGGAATTGGAGACAATTAGACATAGTGGGGCAGAGGAAAAAGGGGATAATTGGTTTACAAGGACTGGCAAACAATGGATCCCAAAAGCTTTAGCCCTACAAATATTAAAACAACTCTATGAAGGGAGTCACTGCGGTTTTCGAGGACTGGCAGAAGCCTTCCTCAAGATGTATGCTGCTGTGGGTCTTTTTGGTCTGGCAAAACAAGCTGTTGAAGGTTGCTTGATTTGTGCTAAAGCCAATAGCTGAGTTACAAAGAAAATTGCCAGGGGAGAGAGGCCTTGGGCTGCACGTCCCTTTCAAAGATGCCAGGTGGATTTTACTGAAATGTCACAAGTGGGAAGGTTTAAATATCTTCTGGTAATAGTATGTCGATTAAGAGGGTGGCCAGAAGCATTCCAGACTGCTTCAGTAACTGCTGGATCAGTTATTAAGATATTTTTAGAACAAATAATTCCAAGAATATGGGGTTGTGGAAGCAATAGACTCAGACAGGGGAACTCATTTTACAAGAAAAAAATTCTTCGAGGAGTTATGTCTGCTTTAGGAATACAATGGAACCTCCATACCCCCTGGCACCCCCAGAGCTCAGGCCGGGTAGAAAGAATGAACGGAGAGATAAAGAAACATCTTTTGAAGCTGGTGATAGAAACTAAGATGCCACGGGTACAGCTTTTGCCATTGGCTTTGGCAAGAATAAGAGCCAGACCCAGAGAGAATATTCAACTATTTCCCTTTGAATTAATGTTTGGCACTCCTTACCTATTAATTCTCATCCTAGTGGCGGGGTGGAGATAAGTGATGTATATTTTAAACAATATGTGGCCAGAATCCTGTCTCTTGTGAAATCTCTTTGACTGGAAGCTCCGCTGGCAGACCCTGCCTTGGACTTTGCTGTTCATAATATCCAACCAGGGCATTGGGTCCTGGTTAAGAGTGGAAAGAAGCACCACTGGTGGCGAAGTGGCGTAGACCTTTCCAAGTGATACTGACCACAGAAAGATCCGTCAAGACAGCTGAACACGGGTGGACCCGTCACACTTGGGTAAAGACCTCTAAGGCCCCGGAGATTTGGACATCTCAGCTGGAAGAGAAGGATGGGAAGCCGTGACTGACACTCTGCAGGAGTGGGCCAGAGCAGTAGCCAGTGCATCGACATCGGGGAAGCCCCGTGTGCCTGCCCACAGACCATCTGCTGGAATAGCCTGTATGGGCATCCCTCCTTTCTGATCCCCAGTCACTGGGGGCCAATTCTTGCTGTTATTGTTTCATATTGAGCAGAATCTGTGCCTTCATTCACCACAGCTGGTGCGGAAGACAACGTAAATATTAGATTAAGTAATTAGATTATACTACTAGAATGTTTTCCTTAGTAATCATGCTTTTATATTGTCAGCTAGGTTTGGGCCTGGAGTGGGAGAACCGATTGGTAACCTTAGGAGAAGAAGTAGCAAAAGCTTTTAACCTTAGCAATTGTTGGGTCTGCAGAGGGCCACGAGGATCTGAAAACTGGCCATGGGTGGCCAGCCCGGAAGAACCTAAATGGTGGGTCAGCACCCTGAGTGAGGTCCATAATGAAACGAGATTTTGGGATGAAGAAGGAAGTCCACGGTGGCTTCACTCTTCTGAAAAAGGCACTTATTGCCTAAATAGGAGAGGGGGTGTATATGTAGGAAAAAGTGCTTGTAACTGGACTTTATCTTCGGGTTTAGATTGTTGGACCCCCAACTGCTCTCCTTATGATTGTTCCAAATAGCGAGGCAGATGGGATCAAACACATGTCAAACCAAAGAAGACCCAGGAAGAAAGGATTAAATCAATGGTAATTAAGGCTTTTAAAGACAATTATTGAGAAAATAAAAAGAGGAGGGATTGAAAGGAATAAGATGAATGTGTCTTTACAAACAGACTGCGCAAATCTGCTTGTAGATAGGGCTAGGAGCTTAGAGACAGGGAAATAACAGAAGAAAACTCTCAGTTCTAGAAGATGTTACTAATCAACACAGACTGTTTCTCAGCCCAGGCCATGTTAAATTCCTGAACCTAGAGAAAAAGAACAAAGACTTAATAGAATTATGAATAGGTTTCTTTCTTTTATGTAACAATAAGGGGGTTGCATATTAGAAGGGGGCATAGAACAGGCAATTCGAGAAGTCTGTACCTACTGAGTACCCCAGCCAATGGGGAAAGCAAGAGGGCGTTGCAGCCGGGAATTAGGATAAAAAAGGGGGTTGCATCCCCCAACAATTCCAGAGACCCCAGGGGAAATGTCCATGGCCTCTCCCTTTATTCAAATAAAGTTACTGGACTCCTCTGTCTCCGTTTTGGACATAAACCTCTGGTGTTTGTGAATTAATTTTCCTGACAACAATAAGGAGCTTGCATGGCTAGAGCTGGGCAGGATGCTGCCACTGTTACCTGGGAACATCAGCTTCCAGAGTTGGAGCAGTTGTGGAAGCGTTTCTCTTGAAGTTTTGGGAACTTTCTTCAGGCCTGTGCTTTCCATGCATGTCACAGTGTGCATTTGTTGCTCTTCTTTCAGGAGAGTGTGTGTGGAGGTATCTTGGGGTGATTTTATGGCGGTACTTTATTCCCTGTCTGCTTTATTCCCAGAAAATGGTTGCTGAAGCTTTAAGATGGACCCGGGGGAGTGGGGCGGGGAGCCTTGGGCTCCTGAGCGGGTTGGTTCAATCTCTCTCTCGCTCCGGAGCAGTCGGCGTTTACGCGAATTGTTCCTTCGTTGCCTTTGCTAGGTTACTTTCTCCAACCTAAGCAGGAAGCTTCTGGGTTTTTTGACTTTTTTCCCTTCCCCTGGCCTGGAGGCTTTTCACCAGCAAATCCTTTTGGCGGCTTTTTTTTTTTTTTTCTCCTGGAACGATCTCGATTTGTTTTTAATTCAGCCTGAAGAGCACGCGGGGGCGACCGCAGCCAGTCCGAACCCCAGAAAGACCAAACCAGCGAAAAGAAGGGACATTAAACTCCACCAGTTCACCTGCTGCAAAGAGAAGACCCAACAGGTTCCCAGCTGCTGTGTGGACTCTTCTCTCCCTGCTGCCCAGAGACAAAGAAGGGCAGACACCATCTTTGCCTCTCGGCCACGCGGCGAGGTGAGCGTGGAGTGTAATGTTCAGTTTCTTTCTTTCCTGTGCTTTGCGGGTACCTTACTTTGTTAATGAACAGTTTTACTTTTTTTTTTTCTCTTTCATCCCCTGGTATCTATTTCTCTTATTGGCAGAAGGGAGTTATTGAAGCCCTCTTTCTTTAGAGAAAAACACTCCTTTTGGAGCGTTTTTTCTCCTAAAATTTGTCTCCAAATCGAGACAGGAGGGAATCATAAAACCTGATCACTTAATCAATGCAAACCCAGTAATTTATTAACAGCTTATCCACAGGTAGCAAGAGCAGCGCAAGCATCTCACTGGACACATAACCCAACACCAGGAGGCTTGACTGTCTGGGAATTAGTGTTCAAAGGAATTCATTTTTCTATAACTGGGATTGCACGGGATTATGGTATTATAAATGGGATTTGCTTAAAGGCCAGTGACTGTCTATATCTTACGGATTACTCCAGCTTACTCTAAAAGGAATTTTGATAATGCTTTTTTAATCGGACTGGGCTAAATTGAATTACATCCTGCCTTCCCCCTGTAGTGGGAACTTCTTCTATGATACTGGACATGCGCACAGAAGAGAGTTTTACGTATTCCTTACTAGGTGATATGTGCGACCTATATAAAAACATCTACACAAACAGAAACAAACCTAAATACTTGTAAAAGAAAAAGGTGGGTTTTTTTGAGCAGCTTGGGGCCGGAAAGCCTCTGCTCACTATCACACATTATTCTGGCCCAACCATTTCAGTTTTGAAACCAGAGATGGTAAATCCTCTGGGGGTATTTTGTAATTTCTTTCTAACACACTGGTACTCCAGGGCCTGCAAATAACACTCACTGCTTCCAGTGCTCTAAGCCCTTGAGCTGAGTTCCCTTGACACAGTAGGGATGGAAGAGCAAAGGGAATAAACACTTGGGTGGTAACAGGCAATGGGAAGCTCTGCAGTTTTTCCCACTACTGGTTCACAGGAGGTGCCACCTCATCCTCCTGAATCTCCACAGGTGGCTTCTGAAACTCCCTGCCCTGGTTGTCCCCTCACTGACTGAACATCCCTCCTGGTCAGTCTGCCAGCATGGCTGTGTTCCAGGCCAACAGGTGAATTACCTGAACAGGTGAGGTTTTTTGGAAGATCATGGATGGGGAAGGACTAGTGAGTTACAGGACTGGAAACTGTTGTTTTCTACTAGCTGAGGTCAGGAGTGACTACTCAGCCACTTGCCTGAGCTGTGCAGCCCCACTGCAGCCATGCTTCATGTTGCTGTGGAGACAAAAGCTGCCACTGAGACTGAAGAAGAGGCTGCCACTGCTTGCGCACAAAGAGAGTTACAAGAAGCTTTCCCTGAGATCATGTGGTCTTTATTCTGCTCCTGGTTCTTCCCTCACTCCTTCTTTATCTAACCCATCCACTGTAGAGAAACAGTAATTCACTTTCTTTTTCACAAATACACCCCTCCAGTTTTATTCCAGAACCCATCTCCAAGTTAAAACAGAGGAGTCCTTATTTCAGGCTGGGTACAAAGGCCATCTTGAAGATCCCCAGATCCACTCGCCCACTGTGGTCTCATCTCAGCAGGTGAGCCCTGTGTTGTGAGTTACTGTGCTCTTCCTGCGCCACAGGAGTGCTCCTGGAGGGCCAGGAACTGAAGGAAGCTCTCAGGCAATGGAGAGAATGTGCTGGGCTGGTGGTTATGTATCCCAGCTCACCAATGGCTTTGCCCTCTTCCTGCAGAAAAAATTCCCGGTGCTGCTGTCCTACCCTTCCTGGGCACTTGCTGTGAGGCAGCAGAACCAGGCTGGATGCAGCCTGGCAGGCTCCTCCTTGCCTTCTCCAATATAGCACATTGCAGGGCATGGATCTTGCCAGAAAGCCAGCAGAGGTGCAAGGAGGAGAGGGAAGAACTTGCTGGCAAATCACTCCAGGGCATGGCCAGGAAATTGGGAGGTTGGTTGGTCATCCACGCCATGCTCCTCTGCGTGAGCAAGGGTGGCTGGTTGGCGCAGAAACACACTACTACAGCAGGGCTCCTCCAGGAATGTATTTATTTACATTAAAACACTATTATACAAACTGAAAGTAAAAGAAAAGGAAAAAAAAAAAAAGAGACAACATCTCAAAGGGGTAGCTGTGCCAAAGCTGGTGCTCCCCACTTCCCACCCTGTCCCACTGCTGCCTTCCTTCTGCTCTGGTCCAACTGTCAGGGCCACAGTCTCTGTAAGATCCCAACCCTCTCTCAGTGTGAACACCTACGTATTCAGTTTAAATGACTTTAAGAACTATTTGTTTTCTGCCTCCAAAGAAAACTCTTGCCCACACGTTCTTTTCTTAATTTATTTATGTAACACAGTGTAGAAAGCTATCAATTCTTAAGCAATGGCTCTGTACAATCATCCTGCAGAGGACCCCTGTTAATTTTTGGCCAGCAGGCACTTCTTCCACCAGAAGTGCTCACAATTAACAGGGACTCTTTTTAATAATTTTTTTTTAAGATCAAAAAGATACATGGAAAAGAAAATAAAGTTTACCTTTCAATGCCTAAAGTGTGCACATAAAACAGGCACAAAGAAACAAATGTGTATTCCCATGATTTCTACATCACTAATACAGCAGGAGCAACAATCTGTACAATAAAATGCAGCTGCAGAGGAAAAGAATTTCAATAACTCATCTGAAATACTTTTAAAAAAATGTTGGTTTACTTTAAAATGCATAGTGATCAGAAAAAAATGCTCAGCAAAGAGAAGCAGCTAAACCCCACAGACACAGAAAGCATCCCCCATCAATTCTTAAAGCATGTTTCAACTAGGATTTAATTTTTGTCACAAATCACAAGAATAATATACAACTGGCTAAGGAGCTACATGATAAATAATTGGGAAAGAGAATCTATCCATGCACTAGTTAAATACAGCTAACCTCTTTACAGTACACAAAAAACATTCATTAATAATGTAGTGTAAAGACTGAAATGTAAAGAGAAAGAGAGAGAAAATACATTACTGATTTTATTAATTCAAGTTCAGGCATCTACTTGTGTTACAGCACAGCTGTCAAAAGGCGAGAATGAGTAAATAATAAAGCAGAGTGTTTTTCTTTCTTTCGACACTATAACTGAACACCACTGGGCAGTGAAGCAATCATTCTTCTGTCCAACTCATGAGGCTGCTATGGTGTCCTAGTTCTGCATCTGTTCAAAGAACTTGTATGTGGGATTTTCATAGCCATTTTGCTGCATCTTGGAAAGGTGGCGCTCCTCTGGTGTCACTGCAGCATCCACCTGTCGGGAGAGGGGACAACCGAGGTCACATTCCTGCTTAATTCACAGCACACCCCACGTTTCCCCACTTTAGGGCCATCGAACGTACTTTCTACCCTGTGTGTTTGGGCAGAAAGCATCCTCTGGCTCACCTTTTGAACAAAAGATGATAATGAACCAAAAACAACTCTGCAACTCATTTTATTGCTGCAGGACTTCAAAACCAGCTGACCAAAGCCAGCAGTACCAGCTTTGGAATTTGTTGCCTGGCCCGGGAAGCAAATCCCCAAACAAAAAAGGGGGATGGCATTTGCCATTTGGGGGATGGCTAGTCCCTCATTAAGAGATTTTTTTTTCCCCCAGCATATATATTAATATCTATACTTGGGATCAATTGGGTCTCAAAAGAAAAGAAAAAGCTCACTAAAAAGCTGAAGGCAGTGGCTTGATGCAAAGGAGAGGGATACCAAATCATGTGCTAGACTTCTGTCTTTAAGCTCCAAAAAACACTGTATTGAACTCTGTCACTTATTTTAGTGTAAGTCTCTTACTCAGCTTTTCTTATTCGTGACTAGAAAATGTGGTAAGTACACAGCATAACCTGCTTGTGAGAAAGAAATTGAGTGAGAGACCACCATAAATTGAAAAGCAATCAAGGAAACTGCAAGGCAGAAGAGACCAAAGAATTGATGAGACACTTGGAAGAAAATCAAGGAGGAAAAATAGATTAGAAAGAAAATGGGAAGGACAGTAAAAAAAGACTTTTTAATGCCTTTGCACAATGTTCTGTATTAAAAAATTTCATTTTGATAAAACCAGTTTCCAGTGAAAGTCCAATAAACTCTGAAATACGGCATTTATAGATGAAAGGGATTTACTAAAGCCCCAACTTGAAGTCTTAAGTCAATTTTTTAAAAATTTCCCCTTCAGCCTTTAAAATAACTAGTTCTGGTATTTCCTCTCCTTCCTGTAGCTCTCTGCTGCAGGGTAATCCATCTAACCATCAACCTACGTGCGCTATCACTCATCCTGAATGACTTCTCTTCTACTCTCTTTTACCTATTTTGATGCTACCCAATCTCTTCACGTTCCTTACGACCTCTGCCCTAGGTTCCGCTCTGCCAAATGACACGCTTTGAACCCAATTATCTCTTTTTCAGTAAATCCCCAAAGCCCCTCTCCATTTTAAGAAGCTTTTGCACCCATTGTGGAGGTGACAGAAACTGAATACAGCATGTAAGAGGCGTAGGTGCTCTCGTTCAACACTTCATTTCTCTGTGACGTTATGTTTCTTCAAAACACACCTCGGTCAGGTAGATAACCTCTTCTGAGACTGTTTGTCCACCTACTCCTTCAGCAATTTCAGTGCCATCTCTGCACCTGCTGCAAAGTCCTCCTGTTGTCACTGCTGGTGGTCCTGCCTCCATTAGAAAGCAAATGAGCTTTGAATGGGATATCCTCAAAGAGGAGAAGCTGAGACAGTCAGCGGTTGCTCAGTGCACAGCAGACATGAGAATCTCTCTTTTGCCACCTGCTTTCATGGAGAATATAACCTCCTGCAGACAGCTGGGCTGGGTGCACCCACAAAAAAAACCCTTCAAAACATTTGTCGGAGCCCCTGTGTGCACATGTAGTAAGTAATTTTCAGTCTCTCAGTCATTTATTTACTTAACTATGAAAGTTTTTTTCCTGGGGAGGCTGAACAACTTTGGGACATTTTTATTCTCAGAGTAGGGAAAAAATGACATTTCTAAATAGGACAAGTATATGCATTCAAAGAGCTTAAAAAAAGGCTAACAGGATTTTTAATAACTTGCTTTGTTAAAAAAATTATAGTGAAATGAGAGAGTACAACAGAGGTGACTTTTTGGAAGACAAGAATACAGGTGGAACAAGACCTGTTTTGTAATCTTCCATTGTCACAGAGTTAAATTCACACAGTAACTTCTGACACACAACGAAGAGGTGGCAAATTAGTTAAAATACACTCAGCCAAGCTAGAGCTGATGTACAGTTATTTTTACATCAAGTGATTTTGCTCTTCCATGTTTTCTGTGTGCAGTATACTAGAGGTGTGCTGTAACTAAGTAAAATAATTATCTTTAGAATGTAACAGCTTAATTTTGAAGACATTTTGGTATTAAAGATCAATTGTATATGGCTCTTTTGGTGGGGTTTTTTTTTGTCCCCAATACAAGTGCTATGAAATTTTTACCAACTTAGGACAAAAAAAGATGTTATACCTTTCTTGCAGGCGAGAAGCTCAGACAGTGAGGCTTTGCAGTCTGCCAAGACCACAGAGCAAGTCTGGCAGAAGGAAGAATCCTGGCTGCCAATGCCAGCAAATCCACAAGGTGACACAATCTACAGTGTGATACTATAAATCCACTAATATTCTTGGTACATCTGCATGCTAAAGCTTTATGGTTTTATCAGTAAAATTTTTTATTCCCTAAGTGATGCTGTAATTTTGACATGAATTACTTATTCATCTTGTGCATGCTATCTATTTCCAAGCCAACATTTCCAAATTCACTGTCACCAAAGAAAGCTTGCAGAAGTCCAGGATCACTTTTGCCACATCATTCTATCAGGTGAAGCCCACCTGGAATTTCAAGGCTGTAATGCAATAATTGTATGTCCACATTCAATGCCTAATTTGGGACTATGGCCTAGCAAGGTTCCTGGTTTTTTCATTCTCACTAAATTCAACTAAAGGAGAGTCTCTCTGGTGGCACAACTGCGGGATCAGCTTGGTGGATTAATACTAAAATCTGCTTCAATTTTCTGCAAAATGGGCTGAAAGCTATCACATTGAAAGCTAAAGCTGAGATTCCTCTTTGCTGTTTTCTGCCTCTTGGTCCAAAATTCTGCACAAGTTGCTACCTGTGCAAATCACCCCACACTGTTGGTGCTGTTCTGACCTTGTCTCTTTGTAAGGTTTCAAACCACATGGATAACCACAGTATGGACACAAGGATGCACAAGCATGGGCTTAAGACAAAGGCTTACACAAATAATTCTTAAGACCCTTCATTATCCCCAGACAGTGGAATAAATGCGTCATGAAGCATGTGTGTCTCCAGCAAGACCAAAGCAAGGTTCATTTGACTCAAGATGAAACCAACATAAACTATGGACTTGATCAAGACTTCAGCTTCAATCAAAAATGTAAAATACCAATTCTGAAAGGCAAAAATATACAAGTGTCTCAAATGCTTACTAATACAAGTACTATCTGCAAACCAGACACTCACAGAGTAAACTAAACAGGGAGAAAGAGAGTTACATGAACCCCCTTCCACTTCTCCTAATGAAGTTTTTCTACTTACAGTGATCTTATCTTAAAACCATGAAATAGATAAAGTATTTTAAATTACTGTAAATTGACCGCAAATTTCCTTGGCAGACTAAGAAGAGACAAGGATTTTCATCTTGAAAGTCATATTTGAGTCTTATATACTATTTGTTTCTCAAAACTCTGACTTTCAGATTAGCCATAAATCAAAAGCTGTTGGTTGGTGGCAACAAAAAATCTTGTTTTGAGAACGGAGTGTAATAAAGTATCTGTCTGGGGAAAATCCTTGCAGTGCACAGCACAAGCTAAAGAAGGCCAGTCTCAAATATCAAAGCTAAATAAAGAAATTGATGTGTGAATTCCCAACAGTAAAACCAGATTTTTCCTCTTGAGCAGTATCTTCTCATTGGCTACTGTAAAATTTCTTATAAAATGAACTTTCACATTATGAAATGATTGGTCTGGAATAATTACAGAAGAAAGTTTTGTGGTTTTACACCCACTTTAACATGGTTTACATTGTGTTTGCATTTACTAAATAAAGCAATTTGATTCCACGGTGCTGGATGTAACAATGCCAACATAGCCAAAAGCACGGTTTCTTCCTTTGTAAATTAATATTTATAGAGCAGTGTGTTGACTATGTTGCACAGGTGACACCAGTTGTGCTTGGAAGTCTTTTCTTACCTCCACAACCCCATGATGAATAGATGTGTACTGCTTCTTCTTCAACATCACCAAAGTAATGACAATCACTGTTGCTATGACAACACCTCCCACCATTAGTCCAATGATGGCACCTTTATTTGAACCCACATCTTCAGCAAAGAACACCTACAAAAGAAAAATAAAGGAAGGTGGCTAATAAAAAGCTCACTGAACATTTGACTAACCTGCCCTGCTGCCACAGCAATATTCAGGATTAATATTGAAGCATCAGTAATTAAATGGCACTGTATGTCTTCCTAATTACTCAAACCTGGATCACTGTGCCACAAAGCTCTAACAACTGGGGAGGAGCAATTTGGGAAATATATATGGCCTGTGGTGTAGCAGTGCTGTGCTAAAGGGGGACTCAGCTCCATGTTCGACCTCACATAGGTCTCACACAGGAGCTGTCTTTTTTTCCTTGAGTCAAGCTAATTGCACAATGAGTGATAGGCTTGAGTGGAGTAACCTGGGAGCACACACATTTCTTTATTTTCAGAATGCTAATCATGTGCGTGGTCATAAATTTACATCTGTGTGGGTTGTTTGGACTATGATGCATTTTTTAATAAAAGAGTAGTGAAGGACCTGTAGGATTACAGTGAAACTTGCATGCAACCAGCTGGGAGAAAATTCTCACACCAAAGGAGATGAGCCAACAAAAGCTATCACTGATTTAAGTGACCACCAAGGAGTGCTTCAAGATTTTTCAGGGCAAAGAGAATGAGCTGTATCTGCATGATGCACTTATGTGAAACCGAGGAGGTAACAATTGTATGAATACCAGAGAAAATTCACTTGAATTATTTGTACTGATAAGGCGAAACAAAGAACTGCAAGATGCTTTACTGTACATTTAATAAGACTAGCTTTTATAAGCAGGAGCAGTATGAAAAATGGGTGACTATTTTCACTGCCCTGTTCTGTATTCAAAGAATACACAGGATTATTTTACACCTGAGCATATATTACAACCTTTTTGTTGTTTGTCAATAGGAGGCTTTTAAAATTATTATTATTATTATTATCATTATTGTTATTTTTAACCAAAACGGGCAGAAAGGATTAGAGAATAAATTACATTCACAAAATGGTACGACTACCTCACGCTGAAAGACAAAATACTTTGACAAGTATTTAACAAAAATACAGAGGGAAGCAAGAAACCAGCTGAGAATCATAATGAGCTGTATAACATTTGCACTCTTTAAGAAACACAACCTTCCTCAGAAAGGTATTAAAGCATGCAGTATAAATATTTATATTGTTCCGAGTCACAAGCAAGAAATGTGTTTAAACAAAGTTAAAAATTCACTAGAAAGTACACACAATGGATAGTGTTGGCATGAGCCAATGCAAAGTAGTAATTTCTTCCATGAATTTTACCCACCTAGGACTGAAATTCTGTTACTATACTATTTCAGAGCACTGTGAAATGCCCCAGCTAATGTAGAAGAGAGGAAGGCCTTAAGCACTCAGAGCCATGAAAATCAACTTAATGTACAGTTAAAACGTGAACCTCCATAAAAGAGAAAGTAACTGCAATTTCAACCCAATTCAGAGGTCTGCATGTAAAATACAATGTGCAGCTGAATTCAAAGCAATATCCTTAGGAGACTGATTCAGGAAATTCTACCATGCCACAGAATGGAAGCACAGATCAAAGTGTTTTCTGCTCCCTGCTTTTGAATTAACGCTAAATTGAGAGGGGCATTGGACAGGACGTGGTGTGTGGCAGGGAAGCAAGGCCCTGTAAACATCAGTCCAGTACTTGCTCAGGAATACCAGAATCCCTGCTCAGTACCTCAATTGAAAAGATAACCTAGAAGACAGCTTATTAATTTTTAAATAGTGGTTTTACCTATCAGTAAAAAGTATGGCAAAAAATGCTGTGAAAAGATGGAAAGGTCCCATTTTAAGCATGACACAGATTACCACGTGCAGGGACTGTAACGCCCTCCCCATCAGCCACCATGGTATGGGGAGTTCCAGCACCAAATTCCTTGGGATGGTATCAAACCACTTACACACTGAAGGCTGCTGCTGAAAACTGCCTATGACAACCAGCAACTACTGTACCTAGCACACATTCCTGCGAGCTCCTTCCCTTCTACACCCTGCAAAGCTTTGCTCTATCGGCATGTTGCACCCATCTGAGCTAAGCACGTCAGACTTTCCCAAATTAGTGCTAATGCATTTTGGATTAACTCATCAAATTGGGAATTCTCAGTTCTCGGCATCAAAGAGATGGCAGAGTATCTTTTCACAGAGTGATCGCCTAGTTCAAATGCAAATTTGAGTTCCATGTTAATTTTAATTTTCAGCACTACTTAGCTTTAATACGTTAAAGAAAAAAAGCTTTTAAGTTTAATATCAGAATATTGAAAGCCATGGAACTGAAATCTCATCACATAAAATACCTTTAAAAAGAAGAAGCAGAACAGGTTTATAGTCAACATCGCTGTATGGGTTCTTCATTGCTTATTAAGTGACTAAAAATTTTTTAGAAGATGCTTTCCTTACCTACAGTGCTTTTGGTTGTCATTTTTATGTTCACAAGAAAGACAGTTCAAACGGGGAACAGTATTTTGCTCCTACCTGCCCTTCCCCTGTTAATAATAATTTAATATACCTTAAGGAACAAAACACACAGAAAAAGCCAAACACAAACTAAAATTAAGGCCAGTGGAGAATCTCCTTTTATCCCAAGCAGCCATTCATGCGAAAGGTTATGCTCCATGCATACACCACTACCATCTGCGGTAGGATGGGAAAGGACTCTATTCCTGAAATGGTGTCATTCTATTTCTTGCTGCCCTGTGCTATGTATCTCAAATGCTTTTTCTTTTCATTTTTTTTTTAACTCATCATTTTCCTTCTTCTGTATCCCTTCTCTTTTGGTATGAGACAGATGGACTGTGGGACAAGTATTCTCCATATAAGCACATCCAGTGATATGAACAGTGGAAGGACAGGAACTGTCGGAATTTCCTCGCATGTGAGGCTCAGTGACTTTCCATCCTCTCCACTGACATTGTTCCAGGATTACTCTCATTGACAAGAGAACTAGAAAAATCATAATCTAGTCACATGATAACCTTCTGTTGGCACTTTCAGCATCCACATCACTCAAGCAAAACATGGCCATAAGTGACTCACTAGTTCAAGATTGAATCAGCAACTCAAAATGCACGTGAGGAAAACACTGTTTGTTTACTTACCAGCTTTTGATGATGAACTTCATATCCTGAGTCATGCCGGAACTCTGCATCCATCTTCACCTCAGATATCTCTTCTGTCTTCACATTGGTCAACCCAGAACCTGCATCGCACCACAAAGACAATTCATTAAAGTCGGGATTCAGATTCAGGAAGGTTCTGCTTAACCCCATTGCTGGAGAGCAGAAGGCAACAGTGCCATTCACATGGAGGAGGTGGGATGCAACATGAAAGGGAACTGGGAGGAAAGTGAGGTACATCCGGTGTTTCAGTCCCACTGAGGTGACACAGAATGAGCTAGTAAAATTTCTCCTCTCTTAAACGATCCTTAATCCACAGCAGCTATATTGGTACAGGCATCAAAGGTTTCCAGTATGAAACACTGCATGAACTAAGCTGTGAGGGACCAAGAGAGGCCTCCTGAACTGGCTCACAGGCTGCAGACAGATCTGCTCTGACCGCCTCTTTAGCAATGTCAAAAACATTCGTTGTTTAGGCCAAAATCTTCCTCCTTATTAAGCTCAAGCTGCTGTGAGGAAAAAACAGAATACTCATGGCGTTAGTAGGAGAACTCAAGATACCTTATTTTCTTGCTTCCTTGCTACCTTTTCCACAAATATGCACAAGTTACTAAAATGTCTGTGAGGTTTACAGAGTTTGTTTGTTTTCAGATTTCATAGATCTCAGAATTGATGATTCTTCTTGTCGTCTCTCTGAGAGATGGTAACTTTCTCTTGATTAGAAAGATACAGAAAAGCAAGCGAGCACAGCCAGCAACAATTATAATTGTACATAGTTGGCAGTCCTGTTCTCTTAGGGGTGTGAAGGGGAGATGCTGCACTCGTTTGGCTGGAAAGAAAGCCAAAATGTCTTCCTGGAAATTTCTCCTTTCGGAGAATGAGCCAGACTTAACAGCAGCAGAGCAGTGAATCCTGTATGTGTCTACGAATCCTGAAGAACTGGCTCTGGCTTAGAGAGAATATATGGGTATTCATGGAGCTGGTTGTTTTCCTTCTCACTACCAATGCACCCACATTTGTATTTCTTGGAGGTACAAACACTGTAGAAGAATGGTGTTTATGAGACGTTATTTTACTAAGAGAAAGGAAATGAAGTGTAAATACACATCTATTTTTCACAACGGAAAAATGTTACCAGTGAGTCCCATAAGGATCTGTGCTGTGCTGTGGTGTTTGAGAAGTGATCTGGATAAGAGAGTGAATAGTGGCATGACAAAGTTTACTGACAAAAAATAAAAGATAAAAAGAGGATAGTTAAAGTAAAACCAGTTGCGAAGAACTGCAGAAGGATCTTACAAATTCTAAGAGCACAATAAAAGGGAAATTATATTCAGTGTTGATATAATGCAAAGTGATGCTTGTGGGGACACACACCTATAGCTATAAAGACTCTAATTTAGCTCTGTTCCACCCAGGACAGAGATCTTGCAGTCACTGAGGCATTCATAATTCTGTGGGCACTTGGCTCAGTAGCAGTCAAAAAGGCAAAGAGAAAGGCAGGAACAATTATGAGAAAATAGAGAAAACAAAACATTATCACACCGCTGTATAAATGATGCATCCTCATTTTAAACCTGGCTATTTGTTCTGGTCACCCCCACCTCACACAAAGGCAGAAGAACTACAGAAAGATATAATGCAGGGGGACACAGATGATCACAAGTATGGAATGGTTTCTGTATATGAAGGATTAAAACTGTGAGTCTTCAGACTGGAAGAGGCAAAAGAGGTGAAACACAACAGACTGTGACTGCAAAGGACAAGGGGAAAGTCTACAGGAAATGGTCATTCATTATTTCTTCTAAGAAATACAGGACACTAACATGGCTGTGATACAGCAGACTGAAAAGTAACACAAGAAAGTGTGTATATAGATATATTCAATTCAGTACAATGCAAAATTTGACTGTGGAACTCACTGGCACAAATCACGAGGATGTTCAAAATACAAATGAACAAAAACGAAGAAGGAAGGTACCTCAGGGTTACTGAACACAATGGTGAAAATACAGTTTTCAGTCCTGGAACCTATCAAATACTAGCTGCCAAAAGCTCAATGGATGTGCCGGCGTATAAGGCAGAGGTGAAATCTGTACATATCCTGTTCGTACCACTGCTAGAGGTAGGAAAATGGGCATGAGCACTTCTGCTCTTGGGGTCTGACCACTTTTACTGAAAGCAAAGCTGCACCAGCTGAGACTATGGGTCTTTGTCAACTTCTGTTCATCGGTCAAATGCCACAGGCAGGAGTTACAGCAACATTTCGGGGGCAGAACAGGTCATGTCAGTGAGCACCAGCGGGTGAGAAGTTCACCAGCAGTCTCAGTTGCTGGAAAAATGCAGGCTCAGGCTTCCCTAGAGCAACAGTTCTTTGATTTGGTTTCCTTCCCTCCTCCCATTCCAATTAAACAGTAGCATGCTTTCAGCATGTAGCAGGTTAAATCATATTTTTTTTGCCTTGAGATCAGGTAGAAATGTTTTGGTTTGGGCCAAGTGACCAAGGCCCCACAAAAATGCCATGGAATCTGAACACAAGGTAGGACCTGATATTAGGAAGTTAATGATGTTAAGACTTACTGAAACTTAGTTTTGGCAACTTGCACCAGAAAAAGGTCAGAAACAGAAAAAAAATTTTTTTTTTTTTTTTAGCTGTTGCACTAACAAACCCGATAGCAACTTTTTCCTTCCTTCTACCTCCCTTACAAGTGAGGAAAAAGACTTCAGCTAGGGTAAACTGCTGGTCTTCTACAAATAACTGATTATATAGTAAGGAGAAGTATGACATTGCACTGGAATCAATTAAATACCTGGTACGAGATAAAAATACATATGAGGTTACATACGCCTTTCCACAATGTTAGAGAATTGAGATTTTTGTTTAACAGATTCTCTTTATAACCAGTTCATTCCCTTTACTGTCCTGGTGACCACACATTTAGTCTTGCATGTGTAAATCAAAGATATACTTTTCAAGGGTAGTAACTGAAGTAGGTAAAACTTCAAGGTCCTTCTAAAACTTTGATCAGAGGTAAGATGCAAACAGTCAAAGGATTCCTAATAGCTCTTTACCCTTGCATTAAAGACAAGCACACAAGAACAGTTCTCTCTCTGACAAGAACTTTGATCCTGACCTGGGACAAAATGATGTTTTTTCACTGCCAGTTCTAAAATACACAATCCAAACACAAAAGCCAATATACAAGATGAAAAGTGAGAGCAACAGCCTCATTGCAAATTCACAAATAATGATAATTATTAGCAGTTTTCTTCTGAATTACATAGCATCTTTAGGGACTTGCATTCCTAACTGCTTCAATTTAAAAATGCTTCAATTCAGCTGGCAAATACATTAACTCACAGCTCCTTAGAAAACTGACAAAACTATTTTGTTATAAAAACCATGGGCTTAAAGGCTTCTAGTGAAATTCAACAAAATGAGCTAACTATGATGGGCTTTTTATTGATATTGATTTTAATTATAAATATTAACTACTTTTATACATGCATGTGTGCACATACACATTTCCAAACATCAAAAAATGAAGAGTATGAAACTCTTATTTTTCCTTGCCCTAAAGGAAAAAAAAAAATCATAAGGAGTGAGAAACTAATCATATGAAAAAGTAAACAAATAGCTGCTTTGGGGAACACTTTATACTCACATTGATGAGCTTCTGTGTTTGTGTAAATATATTTATGCTTTCAGAAGACTAAAAAAATGAGGATAGAGTGAATTCCACCAAGGATATAACTAGGTGCACATTATCTACCATACTGCTTGCAGTTACTTCACTTACTGATTACATAAACAGTTAGAAAGGTTTTGTGATATTGTTTTGCAGAGATCTGAGACAGTGATAGCTGTGCCTGAGGTTACATCTACAGTTAAAAATCAAATCTCTAAGTGAAACACAGTTTAAACAACTAGACCTGGGTGGTCTCTAGACAGAGAAAACCAAAGTAGCAGTTTGAGTGACTGTGGTACTGACTGCGTTCAGGAAAACATTCAGCTCCGTGTCCACGAACTGTGCTTGAGTCACGGCAAGAACAAGGAAAGAGTTGTTGAATCAAAGCCTGTTACATGCGTGGCAAACAGCTTTATCTGGGTTAAGCTTCATCTGAGATAAAAAGGATGGAAGGGAAGGAATGCAGTCTTTGAACAACCCCCGGGGGTGGAGAGCTGCCTGCTCTAACTAGAAGTTCAACTATTACTTTCATACGACACCGTGACTTTGTGCAGGTCTTTTTATTTTGAAATGAAAGACAAATGAATATTGTACACACATAAAGATGAAAATAAAGACTATATACCCATTTTTGTAAGGACAGCTCAAATATCTTTGAGACATACGCACTTCTAAGACTGCATGGAACTAAAACTTTCTGGTCTCTCCTAAGATGTCAGTGAAATGCTGGTTTCACTTTTACTTCATGCATGACTATGGGGCTCTCAAATTGAAGAAAGCAGAAAAAAGTACAATAAAAGTGTTATCTTTTTTACAAAAAAATCTCATTGGAATGGTGTATAAAATAATTCTTTCTCAGAACACCTGTGTGTAGAAATGAATAATCAAAGCAAGTAAAATCTGGTTTGATAATCTTTCTGGCATGTCAATCCAGATGCTGTGCATATGCACCTATAATTGCATTCACAGATAGCAACAATCTCATTTATAATACAAACCAAAACAATCTAATGGAAAAAAATCCATTAATGATTTTTATTTGGTAGCTGCAGACAGTTTGTTTAAAGCAGCTGTATTGAACTAACATCACAAAGACAGGAAAAAAATATGTTGGTAGTTTCTGGCAAGAAAATCATAAATAATTAACTGAGCTGCTTTATGCCCTCACCTCATGTAGACTGCAGCATATGTGCTAATGATTCTGCAGAACAGCCATTAGGCTTACAGAGACTCTGCAAGCATGAGGAAAAAAAACCCTTCAGTTTTTATGTAATGTAATAAAGACAGACATGTCATGATTTATTAGCAGAAGGGCCAAAGACACAGAAGCAGCTTTATGTGCAATGTTTCCTCAAGATAATTGTTTGCAAAAATGATCAACTGACAAAGAATTGGAATAACACAAAAAACCACCAAGTCCAAACTATACTATGTGGAAGAAAGTAACATACTTAATAGCACAAAATCCTTGCATTGTGAATTATGGGCATCCTGTAAGTGATGTAATTACAGCTGTGAGTGTATACTTACAGCTGCAACTCTGCAACAGATGAAAGCATGATCTGCCCTGAACAGAGCATGTGTTCTTTATCATCCTGAATTACAGCAAATATGCTAATACTATGCAACATCCCCTCTGATGGCACATTTTCGAATCTTCACTCAATTTCCACAGATCAGACCTGGTGAATTAACGTAAGTAAAACAAGCTTGCTCATGAGCATATAGAGATGTTTTTACTTGTATTTTTACGTGTGTATATGTCTCTATATGTACATGCACACACACACAAAGAAAAGTTAGTAATGAACAGATACCCAAGATTCAGTTGCAAGAAATGAAGTATTCATCATGAAAAAGTGACTACTGGAGCACAGGAGAGAAGGAAACACTACTAAAAAAGTTTTTACAGTGAGGTTATCAAGGAAAGAGGTATTTGTTCTAGGAAGTTCTTCCTATGGGAGTTCTCCGGCTGGACTGGAGCCTTCTAACATCTAACATGTCCCTCTATAAAGCAATTTATAAATAGCAAGTAATATGTCGTAAATCTGTTATAATTTTATGCTGTATTTAAAAAATAGCTCACTGATGACTACTTAGTTCATCTAGATATTTTTCTTCCCTTTGATCTTTTACCATCTTGTTTATTTCCTTTTTAGGAAGGAGATGATCAGAAACGGTTTTAGGCATAATTCTTATTTTTGTTTGCTCATTTGTGAATTAAGAAGGGGAAGGACACTAGAGTCCTTTTCTAACACCCATGTGAATTACACAGATGTTTTATCCATACTAGAAAATGGGGTTTGTCCAGACAACATTCTTTCTCTAGGACTGATGTAGATCAGATTCCAATTCAAGCTTTAACTGTGGACAGCCAAGGTGGAGCACAACAGAGGTGGGGGTTTAGACAACAGACATAAATTTCAGCAAAAGCTTGAACTTGGTCCTTACTCATAAACTTTTCTCTCTATGGACTGGACAACTCCTTACTTTTTCTGACTTGACTCACAGACTTCATTTCTTGAAAGAGAATGATGTGGTGAAGGAAAAAGATTCTAGGTATTACAAATACTACTACCACCTAAATACTTGTTGGACCAGATGATCCTTGAGATCCCCTTTCAACCCAGTATTCTATGAGTCTGTGACTCTATTCTGTACTGTGACCAAACTATCTCTCTTGTAAGAAAGTGATAAAGATGATCTGCATGATTTTGATCTGCCTGTAAGAAAAAGATACTGATCATTATAAGAACGTTGTGTGAGCAAAAAGTACTGAAAATAAAATCGAAAAGAGAAAAAAGGACACGTTTGCATGTCTGTCTTAGTTCTTTCGGAGCTCTTTTTCTTCAAGAAATTCAAACAGCTAAAAAACATTCACTTGTTCTTATTCAGGCTTGGAGTGTTGCAGGTTGAAACAACACCAATATTTTCACCCTGAAGAAGCAGGTCACTTGAGCTGAGCAAGTAGAATCACCAAGCCCAAGGAAAGGGCAAACCTTTCAGGAAACCAACAAGAAGCTGGGCAATTAAAACAAAAAGTTGTAAGTAGCTGGATGCATTAATCTGCAGGTCTTTCATTAATACTTTTCCACTCTAGAGTAATCTACTATTTTTTTAGATTTGTTTTTCAATAATAGCCATAAACTGTAAAAACAGACTATCCCAAAAGGATAGTTACTGCACAAAAAGTATTTCTTTTCCTTTTTGAACGTCTAATATAGAAATTTCATTTGTAATTAGCAAGTATAGTAAAATAGTTTTAAAGCACACATTTTCAAACTGTCAGAATCCCTTTTGTACTTCACAGTTTAAATAAGCATCCATTTGCTTTCCTCTGTTCCTGGTTCATGAAGATACTCAGACTGGAATAATTTCTCTGTTAAATTGAAATTTTGTCACACATAAATTGCTTTTCAAGGATGATGAAAAACCACATGGACATTTATAGACAGAATCTGTATCAGTAAGAAAAAATTTTTCTAAATCTGGAAATGGTGATTAAAGACATAGGGAAGTTAAGCACTACTTTTGCACTTTAGCAGAACATTGAGAAAATATCCCATGCGATTTTCACAGTGAAAAAGTTACAGCATCTGCTGGAAATTTTCAAGCCATAATGGTCACATGCTGAAATATTTTTTTACCTGTCCTTAGTAGTCTATTGCACACATTCACCAAGATCACTCATGACTTATTCTAGGCTTACTTTTAGTACTATTTGTATGACCCCAACAAACAAAGCGCTCTAATGCATTTGACTAAAACACAGTTTCACTCTGAAACTAGAGTGTGGCAGTGTGAGAAAATCCAGAGAAGGGACACTGAAGATTCCTGAGACGTGTGTCTATGAGGGACCAGAAGGGAGGAAGGAATAACCTTGAGTAATAAATATGGGCCTCATAACAGGAGACTTTTCAAGATGACTGAAATTAAAATTGTAAATAATCATAGATTTTAATATTGTAAGAAAATGCTAGACTGAATTAATATTACAAAATTTGTATTAAACATATGAATGTTTCGTCTGTGATATTTCTACTGCTCTTGGGGAAGAAGGTAGATAATGCAGTACTGGAGGGATTTTTCCCTGATCCCAAGATTTTTGGCATTGTAGCTATGTACCTGTTTCAGGCTCTCTTCATGGACTGAATTAAGACTCTAAACACAAGTAAAGATGTCAGACTCCTAAAACAGTGCTAGGAGCACACTACCTGGCTAGTTCTGACACATATCCCAGTTGCTGCAACATATGAGCTTATTTTACCTCCCATTGTAGCAAATTCTGTAGTTGCTAAACATGGGGGAATCATATGAAAGAGTCAAAACCACTAGGAACGTGCTGTCCATGATGCTATCTAATGGATGTTTGGAAGACAAGATGAAGGGAAAAAAGACACAGATTGATCAGTTTAATCTGATCTGAACAAAGAAAACACAATTATGATGTGACACTGAAATAATCCTGACCCTAAAATATATTCTCACTATGTTGAAGAGTTGGAGAGTAACCTCTTCTGAAATAAAAAGCTGTTTCCTCTCAAAGGAATCAACAGTTTCAGATAATTAGAAACAAAAAACAGAGGAAAAACAACCCCAAAAGCAAAAAAAAAGTTAGTATGAAAGCTAAAATCTTTTTTCCTTTTGGAAACTGGAATTGTCCCATTTTAACTTTTCCAAACATTTGCAGCCTAGTGATCTGCTAATTATTCTGAAATCGATACAAAGACAATTGTACCTACAGAGGAGAAACAATCACACCGCTCTGTCCTAGAATGGAATGAATAGCTGTGTCCTCAGGCATCCTCAGGTATTCCAGAGGGATAACACCGATTTTTAGGTATTTGGAAGTAAGTAATGTAAGTACCACAGCAAAAAATATCAATGCCCCTTCCAGTTCTGAAATTATACGCATTAATTCCTTCTTAGCCCTGCTCACTCTACATAGAGGGTTTGACATTTCTATCACACATTCCCAAATTAGAACTGTAGCATCTGTACAAACAAATGAACAAATTAGCGTCTGTACTAAGGGGTACCAAGTTCACCATCTCCTGCACCTGCCAAAGTGTTATTGCTTGAAGGGATGAGACCTTCTACACAAACCAGTTGTGGGTCTGGGACCCACTCCTGCTGCAAGCACACCTCGCAAACGCCCTCAATACGTACAGCACTCACACAGGGGGAATTTGTGAGGGAACGATGCTTCCCTCATTCATGGAGTAGCATTAAATTTTATGAGAGGGGTACACCAAAGCAAAGGTAAATAATTTCAGCTCCAGCAGACCACATACATGCCAGAAAAATACAGGTTAGGTAAAAGCCATGCAAGTCATATACCTGGTCGTGTGGTGAGTCCTCTGTCTGCAGCTGGGCGGGCATCAACGGGCTCAACTAGGCATGTGCAGAAAAGAAACAAAAAAGCAAACAAAAATAAACAAAATCCCCCAAAATTATAAAGCTCTTCTGTTGGGACAGTGCAGGAGAGACATACTGCATAAACAGTTACCAAAGCAACAGCTAGAAAATATCTGCCTTCAGTTAATCCTGAAAGTAAAAGGAAAGGATAGGTGTGACTTCACAAGGAAAGCTTCAGAGCTGAGGCGTCATTTTTACATCATATTCTTGTTACTGCTTCAAGCAAGAAACCATTAAGACTAAAGAATTTCTGCCAATAGAACAAAACCATATTCATTACATGCGAACTTTCTCCCATTGTCTGCTCAGAACTGGCAGCCAGAATGGACATGAGTTCCTGCAGCTGCCCTTTATTAATATTGACTTAAAAGCCTACTGAATACCTGCTTGTTCCTTTTATCTGGGATTCTTTACAGCAACAGCTATAACGTTTAAAAAAAGTAAAGTGCATTTTGAAAATACAATCAATATTTCATTCCTCTATGTTTGGATTTGTGAACAGCCTATTTGTCTTCCAGTTTTTGAAAGGGAAACAAAGAAGAAACACAAATTTCTATCCAATTGTGTGTCACATCCAGTTTCACAAAACTCTTTTATTACCCGACTAAGGTTTTATCAGCTGAAACCTAAGGTTGATGGAGCTCACTGGCACTAACAGAAAAACAGGATTTGCAAAACTTAGACTTATTTTAGTCACTACCTACTGACTCCGTTAAGTTCAAACATACTGGAAAATTTTATTAAAACATTCAGATTTTTACCCCCCTTTTTTGGTTATTTCTCTGTTTTGCTCCAGTTGTGTTGCCTTCCTTATCTGCCCAATCTTGGCAGCGTCAAAGAACTTAATTCAGAAATGAAGTGTTACATTGTTCCTTAGAATTCAGAATTTTTAACATATATTCTCATTCATTTGAATTTCTGGATTCAGGTATAAGCCTTTATCAGCAGTAAGTGAGCAGCAGTAACACAGGAAATCTGAGAGACCCACAGTTTTCAACCAAAAAGAACTGCTCATCAGAATATCACACAAACCTGATGATACTGTTGATTTGAGCAATGGAACTGCCCATCTTCTCAGGAAATCTATGTAACTGGCCTAGTGTTCCTGTGGGTTTGACAAACAACCCACCATGCTTGTAAGTGAGAGCCTGAGTGGCTCCCATGTCCTTTGCACACAGGAGATGACTGCATGAGCTCCTGCCTCTGAAAAAAACCCCAGGAACTCAGCTTTAGAGTAGCTGCAGACTAAAAGCACATCAGTACATCTGACTCACTTGTGTCTCCAGAAAGGCAGACTTTCACAGAGCTTGCTGGTCTGGTGCTGCAGAGTTCAGAGTAGCACTAGCATGTAATTGTTTTCCTTACTTAACTCTATACAAAACACAATTTCCATCCTTAACTAAAAGCTACAGTTTTGAGTATTTTCCCATTTAGGTCTTCTGCTAGGTTTTCAATATTTTCAGTAGCAATCCTCAGGCAGGTCAGCAGTAATTTTCAGTGGCAAGGACCCCAGGGAAGAAAAAACCATGAGCAAACATCACCTTAACTTCTCCTGCAGACCCCTCCTCTGCTACCCTCCCCACGCATCCTCCCTAGAAGGATGAGGGGTTTTATTTCCCTCCTTTCTGTAATCCTACATGGCCACAGCAATGGAGAACTGAGAGAGAAGCCTGTGCATAGCAACAGAAATGGGAGTAGGTGAAGGGGAAAAGGATGAAAGAGGTTTCTGTTGTATGGTAGCACAGACTTGACCTCAGAGTAATGCAGTATTTGTGGTTAGGTGAAAGTATTACTAATGAATAATTGTCATCTATAATTTTGGAAGCACTTTGCAGGGGGAAAGGCTGGGCCACTGGCACATTTCATAACTGGCACATTTCATAACTGACACAGAAGTGAAAAGACTTGGTCAAGGTCACAAACCAGCTTCAGGGCAAAAACTGGAGGCAAATGATAAGAGCCAGGGGTCTTCCAAAGCAGATTGTGATGCCAGGCAGCATGATTCAAAGAAAGGCTGGTTTCTGAAGAGCCCTGAGCTACCACTTTTTGAATTTCAGTTGCATTTTAAACCTGCCTGCTCTGCCCCAGTACTGATGTATGCACAGACAGCAGTTAACTCTGAAAATCTTGTCTGTGGGTTTTCTCACTCCTTGCCCTCCCTGGACCACATCATCACAACAGCTAATGACAAGGGGAGAAATTTAAACCTACTACAGCATTTATCAATAATCAAAACTCAAATATGTACTGTGTATTACTATAAAAAGCGCACTCATTTTGATGCTTGTTGAAGGTTAGTGTTTTTCATTTTATTTTTATTTTCCCGTAGGCAATTTCCCCCCATTTTTGTTGCTAAAGAACAATAACAACCAGGCACTTAAGAGAGACAAAAGAAGTGACCAAGCTTAGGGGAGGAGGGCATCTGGCTGCACTTCTATTATCTGAGGGTATCGCTTAGAGGGGCACAGATCCCTGGAGAGTTGGGCTGGAAAAAGAAGGGGCTGGGACAGCTGTCAGCTCTCTTGCTCTCCACTTCAGAGGAGGAGGATTGGAGCTGCTGCCTGGTGGGGGGGAATTCGCTGCTGCCACCAGAGCCCAGCCCGGTCCTGCTTCTTCAGCCTTGTGGTGAGAGGAGCCACTGAACTGGGACCTTATTAAGCTACCTCACTCAAAAAATGACTTTCACCATCTGGTGAAAGATCTGCTGGTGATCTGAGGCAGGGGAAACCNTATTATCTGAGGGTATCGCTTAGAGGGGCACAGATACCTGGAGAGTTGGGCTGGAAAAAGAAGGGGCTGGGACAGCTGTCAGCTCTCTTGCTCTCCACTTCAGAGGAGGAGGATTGGAGCTGCTGCCTGGTGGGGGGGAATTCGCTGCTGCCACCAGAGCCCAGCCCGGTCCTGCTTCTTCAGCCTTGTGGTGAGAGGAGCCACTGAACTGGGACCTTATTAAGCTACCTCACTCAAAAAAGGACTTTCACCATCTGCGGGTGATCTGAGGCAGGGGAAACCCTGGGATCCCTGAGCCCCCTCCCCCTCCAAGGGAACCTCTCTCTCGGCCACGTTCAGGAGTCCGGCGGTCACTTCCCAGCCCCTGCCCTTCCTCTGTCACTGCTCTGAGGTTTCTTTGGTACACTGTAACTCGCACCCCTGCCTGCCAGGAGGCCTCGCAGTTCAAACTACAGCTGTGGAGTTTCTGATACATCTCATCTACCACCCCCGGATTTTGTTCATCCCTGTCTTCCCAGCTTGCTACTCTGAGGTCCCTTCTACAGCTCTGTGCTGTCCAGAGGGGTCACCGGGACCGACTGCCCCGGGGATTTGTAAAGGAAGCTCCTTTTCCATCTCTCCCGCCGGCTGAGGCGCCATTACCCGTGTGGGGAGAGGCTGCTGAGCTCGCGCCACAGCGCCCCCTGCCGGCGCGGGGGAATCATCGCACCCGCCCTGCCCGGCCGGGAGCCAACAGCGCCCCTGCCGGCCGTGAGCGGAACTGCACCGAAGGGGAAAGTGCCCGACAGCCGAGGGAAGGCTGTGGTTGGGTTCCTGGTTCTGCTTGGTGGTGCTGCCCGTGTTGCTGCTTGTTTGCCTTGTTATACATACACATACTAGTAAAGAACTGTTAGTCCTTTTCTCCTATCTTTGCCTGAAAGCCCCTTAATTTCAAAATGATAATAATTTGATGGGAGGGGGTCATATTTTCCATTCCAAGGGAGGCTCCTGCCTTCCTTAGCAGACATCTGTCCTTCAAACTGAGACAATGCTCCAGAATTACATTTCTCTTGAATATACTTCCATGTGCACAGAAATAAGACTGAAAATGCATTGTCCAAAGCAGGTGAGGCATGCTATGTGATACTCACCTATCAAGAACATTGTTGAAGGGAGCAACTGGACAAATCATAAGGATAACACAGTACATTTACAGGAATCTCACTTTAGATAAATACTAGATACAGGCATTAAGGCTCCCTGTAACCTGGAGGCTAAAATACAAAGGGTAAACCACCAAACCTAGTTAGTCATTGGCAAAATGCCCAGAGGGCTTGGCAGTGTCAGAGCTTCACGGCTTTTGGGGGTTTGTTGGGGGTCACCTCTGAAGATGCATTTTTCATTACTGAAATACGATTTCCTGACATTTTTCATGGTGCCTCTGTACAGTCCTCAGAAAGTGTTTTTTTAGTCAACCTAATTTTTCTTGCAGCATGCTGGACATCCATACAGCCATGCAAGTAGTGTAGCATATTACCTGTTGCTTGGGATTAACTTCTGTGGACATTTCCAGGGAAACTACCTCAGGGGAAAACAAGGAAGGAAATACTTGCAGAAAATACTGAGCTATGCTAGACTTTCAAAGTCTATTTATTTTTAGACTATTTTTTATTTATTTGTCAGTAAAAGCAATTCTAGGAAAATAAACTATTTGCATAAAACCTATCCTTTAAAACATGCAGTTTAGATTGGGACAATTTCAAATGGAGTTATGAAATTTTAGGATTACATGGCAACATACCAATCCAATGCATTATTAATATCTCTGGGTGAAACCTGGGATTAGATCATGGACATGGAAGGAAACAGGCATGGGAACTAATCATAACAAATTTTAGGGGAGGTTGTAGTATTTTAACTTCATCAGTTCATCAGAGGGAAAGAAAAAAAGAGGAGGAGAAAATTAGGTCAGTTGTTATTAACTTCTTGCTACTTCCAAACCATATTTTAAGAAGACAGAAACATGTTTTTGGAAGCAGTGTAGACAAAGCCTAAAGTAAGACCACTATCAAAGAAGTGGAAGGGAAGTGGCAAGGGAAGTGAAGTCAAATGGCACAGTCAGTCCTGGGATTCTGGAACAATGAGGTGGGAGACAAACACAAAGGAAAAACATGAAGCTGTGAAATTCCCCTTTGATGCTATGGGCAAAAGTATAGAAAGGGTCTCTAAAGAAAGAAGGTACTGTAGGCATGATCACATTAAGAACATTGTGGTTTGGGTAGACGACAGAGAACTATAATGGGAAAAAAGAAGGACCTGAAGAGTCCATGACCTGAAGAGGTTTGAGTCACCAAATGATTTCCACTTCTAACTGTGCATACTTGAACAATTATAATGGTTGGCCTAACAGAACTGACTGCTGCAATAAGTTCATGACAAACACAATACAATCTTGGTATAAAAATTCAAAACTAAACCCCAGCAACTTGAAGGCATGAAAGAATAAGTGCTGCAACAAACCACATACTGCATTAAACCATAGAGGACTAATAATTAAACAGTATGTTATTCCAAGCAGGAGAGTTTTTGTTTCTTATTTGCTGCCATACATTTGAAAAGGAGAAGCATGCTCAGTATAGTTGCCTGTGGGAATTCAGTGTCACTTTGAAGTACCTTTCATAATTAGATTCTGAGATTAGACAGGTTTCTGACGGAAAAATACGCTTGTGTGATTAAACTACGGGTATATCTGGGTGCACCTGTCTACCTAATAACTTCTAAACCTGGTGACTGAAATCAATGTATTTGGAAAGCTAGGAGGAGAGACATCAAAAATAATTAATCCCCCCCATGTTTCATGAAAACAGGCAGCAGATATAGAAACTGATGCCCTGGATGCCTCAGCTACGGAAAAAACTGGAGCAAGAGCTGCAATTGAAAATTCTTGCAGGACAGACAACACAAGGCAGACTGTGACCTGCTCCTGGCAGACAGCCTTGTTACGTGCGCTAGGGTTAGAGCAAGCTGCAGCTCCTTCCCCAGGAAAATGAGGTTCAGCCTGCCAGCCTGTGAGCCATCTGTGCCCCTTGCCAGTGCCTGACGTGCTCCAGCCAGCTGCTCTCACTGCCTGGCATGCCACTTGGCTGCAAGTGCCCTTCAGACACAGTTTGTCCTTGTCACCATCTCCTGCCTTCTGGTTCTTCCTGCTGGCTGGTTTATTGAGTTCACTCTGGCTCTGCTCTTTTACTTTGTCCCTATCTTGCAGTGCTGACTCCCTGGTACTCTCATTTTAGCCCTACTTCTGACCAGCCTCTCCTCCTCCCCTCAAATCTGCTAAACATCTGCCTCACTGACCTTTGTGCAGGTCTTTTCTTTTGCCTGATCCTAGGCTTCTCTGACTCCTTGGGACAAACTTTGATCGCAAAACTATTTCTGACTCCACTGATTTCACCTGGCACCAACACCAGACCTGGCAAATCCATATCTATGTCCCACGTTTTATCTCCCACACACCCAGTTGCTCACAGTCACTCACACTGTGCTGGAGTGAGACTAACTGCGTAAGGATGATCTCAGAACTTATTCTGAGAGCAGGTACAGCCTAAGCCAGTGGTTTCAAAAGACTTGAGGACGATGCTAATGTCTGTGCAGTTCAGCTACAAATCACAGATTTGCCTGAGAAGACATCTGCAGTTCCAGGCTCTGTGTGTACTGTGGCTTTGCAGTATCAAACTTTCACTAATATGATTAACTTAGCACTAACAACAGTGCAGTTGAACTGCTAAAGGAAAACAAAGACAAGAGGAGGAACTTGAATGACATGACCCAAGTCCCTCAGGTTTCTGATTTATTGGCTCCAGCATCTAAGTGAACTACCAATTCCACATGGATTATTCTACATGGATTATTCAAGTATCATGCAGTCACTTCAATGAAGTAGTCAATGAGCAACATAAAATACTTCTCAGGAAAAACCTTTCCACTAGCCAAGTTGTATTGCTGAGCATGTAGGAACATTTCTGCAGTACATTCCAGAAAACCAGTGTATGGAGTGAAATAACATCATCTGTCTGCTAGGATTATGCTGGAACTGTAATCATTTTCATGCTAGCAAATAAAAAGCTCTGCCTTAAATAAAACACTCGTTTAATCATGGCACAAGTCTAACAAATTATCTCTCTCTCTTTGGTCATTGTCATGTATGTTGTAAGACTGTTACTCATAATCTCCTAGAATTTATTATGGTTTGTTTCTGAAGGCAAGTAAGCTCAACTTTGATATTTACTGCGTGTCTAAATTACAGATTTAGTCAGGATTTTCTGTTCCATCAAAGAGACAACTGACATGGCAGACCAGTTCCAAATGTACATTTCAGAACCTCTATCCCACTTACATAAGAAAAATATAAATTTTCAGGGAACAACATGAAGAGAAAACACAAAGCTCAGAAAGTTCTGTTGTTTCTCCCCTTATTGTACTTACCTTCGTTTTCAGTATTGGCTGGAACAGAATCAACTCCAAAGGGATGCCATGGCTGAAGGTCATCTAGGCTGAAGTCTCCATCCACTGGAAGAAGTTCAACTGTAGTCTTTGTTTCCGTCAATGAAGGCATAAGAGCATCATTTCCGTAGCTGATTCTGGGTTCACTGATCATATTGGCCAAAACATCATCAGAGTAGTTTTGTTCTTTCTGAAGTAATTCATCTGCAAGGAAATTTCAATGCAAAAATTAAAGAGCCAGCATATCTAAGGACCTGTTTTCAATGCTATTAAAGTAAGAATTCATTGTTGTGAGATTCTGTTTTCTTATGATAAATAAAAACATTAAGGCTTGGAATAGTCAAAACCCCATGATAACCACTGCAGCTAAGGAATTTTTTTGAAACATCAACCAAAATTGTTCAATACTGTTTCCTACCCACATTTCCACCACATAACAGATCACAGGTCTGTGCTATATACACTCCTTGGCTCTTCCCAACCACTTTGGAAGGAAGCACAAAACAATTCCCTTCAACTCAACATGCTGCTCTAAGTCAACTGGCATGACTTCCACAGGAAAGAATGTCTTTTGTAATTTCACCTTCCTCTTAAAAAGCTCATCACAACTCTGAAAACCTAAATCTCCACAGCAGTTACTGTATTAAATTGTATTTAACTGTTTACTATAACACATAAAATCTGAAGAAACATTTGATTTTTTAACATCCATAACTTCATCATAACACTGAAATAGTTCTTCGTAAAAAACAGTAATAGACATCTGCAGGAAAATTATTTTACGAGCTACCAGCACCTACAACTACGCAGTATTATCTATGCTGTGGAATTTTTTTTCTTGAAGCAAGGTGAGAACAATGAAAATACCTTTCAGCTCTATCAGGTGTATAGGACAGACTGTTCAACTCAGTGTTAAAAATAAACTCAGAGGTTGTGTGTGCTTCATTATTCCTACTCCCTTCTCATATAAAAGTTCCTCTACTCTCAGCGCAGGAAAGACATGGACTTGTTGGAGTGAGTCCAGAGGCCCACAGAGTTATCAGAAGGCTGAAGTACCCCTGCTATGAAGACAAGCTGAGACACCTGGGGATGTTCAGCCTGGAGAAGAGAAAGGTCCAAGAAGACCTTACTGTGGCCTTTGAATACTTAAAGGGGGCCTATAAGATGGGCCAAACTTGTTATCCGGGCCTTTTGCAATAGGACACGGGGTGATGGTTTTAAACTGAAGGACAGTAAATTTACATAAGATATAAAGAAGAAATTTTTTACAATAATGGTGGTGGTAGATGCCCTGTACCTGGCAGCATTCAAGGCCAGGCTGGACCAAGCTGATCTTGTTGAAGATGTCCCTGCTCATTGCAGGGGTGGTTGGACTAGATGAACTTTAAAGGTCCCTTCCAACCAAAACTATTCTACAATTCCATTCTTGATTCCCCCCCCCACCTTTCACTGACATCTGTTTTTGTAGGAACAACATACTGTTTGCAAGTACTTTGAGGGAAGTTGCTGCACAAGAGCACATTCAAGTAAGAAATCGCAATGAAGACCAATAATTGCTAATAAGGCACCAGTAGTGAGCAGGTGCCACAGAGCTAAATAGTTCATAATAGGAGACTGTAATAGAGTGCAAGTGAGCGCACGAGTACACACATGGCAGCTGATGATACAACAGCTTTTTTTAAGACTGTCTTCTCTGCACTTCATGGAGGACCCCCTGACTGTCACTACTTCACACCCACATCTCTCCCACGTAGCAAGTCAGAGACATGAATCACCACTGTGCTGCTAAACCCTTTATGCCACTCCACAAGGGCTCACTAATTTCCTAGTAACATCACTGATGAAGGGCATCTAATTTTCTATTCACACCAGAGCTTTAGACCCCTCAGCAAAATCTTTTGAATGTTATGTTGCTCCCAGCTTTATGCCATGAAGCTTCATACCACAGAAGCACAGTGTAACCATGCATCACCCTCAGTAAAGGACCCTTACTACCTCATGAGCATTAGAGGTGCCACTATCAATGATGATGCAGTAGGGCTCTGCACTGTAATACATCTCGCAAAGGCCACCTTGAGACAGCTGATGAAACTCGCTGCCACCCTATTCCTATAACACTAAATTCAGAACATCAAAAACAAACGAAATGTTGCAACCTCAGCTCTGGGATAAACATGGGTTCTGAATCTTGTAAAGTAATGTTTCAAAATAAATTTTCCAGTTTAAACAGTAATTACTTGAGCAGATGGTGACTAATGTGAATACAAAATTTAATTCTGTGATTTAATCTGTCCGTTAGAATTACTTACTAGGACAATATAGAAAGCCTATGTCAGTCACACTGAATTGTTTTTCTTTTCATGTTCATTTTACTGAAAACAGTATTGTTTTATGACACCTACTAAATCTTCAGCATAGAAGGTGTCTGATTTTTTGTCTCCAAACTGCACTTACACTACTCCTTTTTCAAATTAAACCACCTCCTTTTATCAGAAGAGAGACAGGTGAAGCACTTTGATATTTTGAGCAGACATGTTAATTTTCATTAGATAAGGATGAAGAGACTTTACAAAAAGGAGCTGGCTTTTAGTTGCCTGGAGGAAGAGTCTGGTGTCCATGTGCCTTGCAGGGAGTCACAGATGACAGCAGCTGAGAACACTGTAATACCATGTCATCATGGATCACAGGAGAGAGTGTTACAGTACTGAGCATTTTAGTGACTGCACACCTTTTAAAACCTGGGCATTGGAATGGTTTTGGGGCACAGCTCCCCTTGTTCCTGCTGTTCTCCCCATCCCCAGAGGATGGTGTGGGACCGCTGTAGAGACCTGGAGCTCAGGCAGCAGTGGCAGGGGATGGTGCTGGGGAATCTCTGCCCCAGTCACTCCTTTGCCCTGGGCAGTGCCAATCCTGCTCAACTCCTGTCCATACCCTGCTGCTGACCCACTCAGTGTCACCTGCAGACAGCTCCTACCCTTGGAAATGGACAAATGGTGCACAGAGGGGAACGAAGGACCTGAACTCTGGCAGTGGAGGATCAGCACCAGGACTGGCACAGCACTTAGGAGAGGCCATGGTGCAGGCATGGCTGGGCCTGCTAGGCTGACAGAGAGGGGCACCAAACTCCCATCATGATACCAGATTATATCCCCAAATTTCGGAGGGCTGGGAGTAATCACACACAAAGTCCCTCCCAAGGCTACCCAAGTGGGAGCATGTCATTGTCAGCTCTGTTGTTCTCCACTCAGCTGTGGGGCACAGCCTGGACAGGAACTGACCTGCACAATAGTTCAAGTGAGGCAGACAGATATTACAACCAGCAGATTATGATCACATCCATTTTAGAAGTATGGAAACAATGGCCACATGAGTCAAGCCCATCTGACAGGATGAATCAGACACTGAATGACAGTGAGAAATTGGAAGTGCCTGGCATACAAGCTGCCGGAGTCCATCACATTGAGGCAGCTGTGTCTGCATTAAGTAAATGATTCACAAACAATTGCTTCAATCGCTGAACTGCTGAAAAAAGTTTGCCTTAGGATTTCCAGTTATTGACACTACTGGCAAAGTCCAAGATCAATTTTTCAGGGCTGATTTTGTTCCAAGTATTGATGGCTACTTGAACCATCAGTTACGCTAATGGGAAGCCATACATCTACTCATCGACACAGTACTCCCTCCCTTCTGCAGCTGCCTGCTCAATTCCCCCACTGTGCAAGAGACAAATCCCTAAATAAGCAGGGAATACAGACACAGCTGGAGGCTAGGATGTGCATTCAAGACTGTTTCAGGGGTTTTATTTGTATTATGAATATCTTATTATTAGGTGCTGAAAATAGAGAGATTCTAGGTTACTCCTCAAAATTTCATCTCACATCAAACCAACAGGACAAAAGCTCTCTGAGACTCTTTCTATAATAAATGTTTTTGCTTGGCTCATCTCCTTGTAGCATTCTGCTCAGCCTTGCCATTGAGAAAATTAAGAGGATGGCAAAACCTTCTGTCCCTCTGAGAGCATGTGCTCAAAACCAACCATGACCTTGGGAAAAGCACACAATTAGTTGGGACCTCAGACCTCCCACCAGCTCTGGATTTGGTGTGAAGGTACACAGTTGCTGCTTCTCCTCCAGACACTGGAAATTCTCCTTCAGGCACCTAAACCTTATCTTTCTCAGGGTGAGACAGGCTCACTTCTAGTATTTTAATAAGATGCTTCTTGTATTTCTCGTAACACCTAAGCAAGTTTCACTCATTCTTGGGCTCACTGCAGGCATTTCCTCATGGGCCAAGACTCCTCAACAACAGCATCTAGAAAAATTGAAGTGAAGTATGTTTGGGGAACTGGATAAAAGTGTAATACCACTCCAACCTCCTTTTAAGACTATTCTCTTATCCCACAAAGAGGCAAATGAAGCCAAAAGCAAAGAAAGAGCTGAAGAAAGAAATAAAATTTACTACAAAATCTTCTGGTAGATACTGGATTGTTAGAAGCTATTTGTCTACAATGCCCCAGACCACAGTTCTGTTTGCAAATCTTTGCAAATAGCACTGTGCTAGAAAAGACATCATGACAAATCCCAACAAAGTTTATGGAGTCTTGGAGTGGCAAAACCCATGTTATGTTGAAACCTTATCTACTTTTACTGTCACACAACATTGTTTCCTGTTTTGAACTCTGGGACACACTTCCCAGCCATTAACTGGCACAGCTATAATGACAAGAATTTCATATGGAACAGCTTCCTTGCTGTCCTGGAATGCCAGCAACCCATTAGTTAGCTTTCAAAAAATAATTTTTATTTAGTTCATAGTTTATAGCTTAAAATGTCCAAAAATAACTATAATATTGTATGTTATGTTTTCAGGGAGCCCATCTACTAGATGGGAAGCTCTGCAATCACTATTATGTGCATGGCCATTGTATTTACTTGAAAAGCAGCTTTAAAATTAGCAATTGTAATTGTGGAAGTTTTAGAAAACAATTTCTTAAACCAAATTAGAAATGAAGTGCACCCAAACCACCTCTAATTAGGACTAGTTAAAATACCACCAAATTATATGCCACAGTTTTGACCCAACATCAAACTTCCTCTGTAAAATGCCATCTACATGGTAGAACACATACTTGATCCAACAAAGATGGGCTTGGAACCAGCTTAAATAAACTCATACAAATGCAGAGTCTTATTGCCTCACTTATCATCAGTGACCATGGAGTCTGAACTGAACATGTATTTTTCCCAAAGTTAGTTGCTTTTGAGCGTGTGCTTTCAAAATGACAAAACTGCTAAGTGTCAGCAACCCCTCGTTCTTCTTAATAGCAGAAATTGCAGAGCAACCGAGTCACAGCAACAGCTTCATTTGCACTGGCACACATATTGCCTTAATCCAGTCTGAAGGCAGCTTAAATCATGCAGATGCTGTATGTCACAATTAGGATTCACTAAGAATACCAGAACAATCATTACAGCACATGTGGTATGAGGTAACATGTTTAGCTGCAGCTTTCAATTGTACACCTACTTCACGGGCTAATTCAATATGTCACGTTATCTTCTAAAGCAGATGCACTGATGCAATGCAGTCAGGTTTTAACTAATTTTGAGTGTCTGCATCTTGACAGCTGTATGAATCAAAACACCCTCAAACTGGTAAATATGAAAACAAAACCTCCTGCACCTTACCACAAAGAGTGAAGCTCCACTGAATTTCAAGTATTTTGTTATTTTAAGATGTTTTGCTGAATCAAGCACTGTAGGATCATGATGTTACATACTGCTGTGAGGCATATCTATAACATCAAGGTGCAAAACACAATTCTGTATTCAGTGCTGAAGTAATTCGTTTGTACAGTACAAGTCAAATAGAATTTAGAGAGAGACTGATGAGAACTTTATTGAAAGTGACCTGCCTGCTGGAGGGTGGAGGAGTGACTTTGTTGCCTGCATGCTTTGAAGATGATGACAGAGGAGTGATATGGTAGATAATTCCTGTGAAATACTGGAAATGAGCCCAGCCTTCAGTGCTCAGACCCATACTGACAGAAAAACGTGACCACCCAATCAGATCTAAGCTTTCTTCTCACCTCCTGGTCAGCCTGTGAAATTATGCCACAGATCTTCTTGTCTGGAAACTTCTTCAGTGCAATATGTCTCTCCCTCAGGGGCAAAGGGAAACAGAAAGAGCAAGAACCATGGAAAACAGCATTTCATAGTTCTTATTTTCTGTCCTTCAGAGACATCACCACTAGGGCAAAAGCAAGTAGCAGCCAAAACCCTCCACATTTCAGAAATTTCTTATGTGTATGAAAATCTTGTTCAATAAGTTGAAAAGAATTTGCCTTTTTCAAATTTTCAGAAAGTGAACATTTAAGGTATCATGAAACAGTTGACGTAAAAGATTTTTTCTAGAAGTTAATAAGAGAATAAGCATCCCATACCCTTAGATAACACCTTGCTGGCTAAGAACCTAACTTTAGAAAAAATACACATTTGAACTTGAGAATAGCTGCAATAATTAGAACCATGCTCAAAAGAAAATGCTTCTAAAATTTTTTTTAAAAATCGTAACTTTAGCACTTCCATTTCTTTCCCATTTCTTGCTCCTTCTATTTAAATTCCTCTGGATAACAATTGCAGAGACTGACACACTAGGTCTGTAATATATTATACATACAACTATATTAGCTTGTGTAGACAGTCTGTAACTGGTTCTCACTGGACACTTGCAATTTGCCAGCAGGTAAGAATTAAGATGATTCCTTTGTTTCTTTTACAACTGTGATCCCACAGTTTTGGGCTGCATCAGTACTCGCAGACATTGACATCATGAACTTGATTTAAGATGATATATTTATGAAAAAAATTACACATATATTTAGTGTATCAAGAAAATCTCCAATAGCTCAGCATAATGACATTTCCATAAGCAGGCAACATTTTACCAAGCCAGAGTCCCCTCTCTGACTGGAGCTATGTATTTGGGAAGTCACCTATTCTCAGATCGTATCTCAAAGCTGGACAACTGGAAGACATTTTCAGACTTTTGTTATCTAGCCAAAAAAAAAAAAAAAAAAAAAAAAAAAAAAAAAACTTATAATTTGAGGCAAAA
>VZRO01002891.1:37633-155178 GCA_013397915.1 Daphoenositta chrysoptera
ATGAAATCTTAAATTTGGCGCACAATGAACTAACATGTAAGTTCCTTAAAGCCTAATGTTAGAAGCAATTATCAGGAAATACTAATGAGAAAAGCTGAGAAGCCATTCTGCTTCAAAAGTGTAAAAGCAGACTTTAAAAAAAATTTTGGTACCACCACATGTTTTATCTGTATCATTTCAAAAGTGAGTGCTCGGCTTTTGACTTTTCACTGAAGACACAAAAGAACAGGAAATCAATTCAGAGCAAATCGGTAGCTATAAGGTAATCCTGACCTATAATGCTTTTTAAAATCAAATATATCCAGTATTCCAATTTAAAATAATACACACACTCCTATAAATACAACATTTTCATACAATTATAACCAAACTACTAGCAGAAACAAGGCTCTCCAAGACAGAACTTTGCAGTCTATTGTCTTTATGACACCAGAAAACGACTGGTGATTTAGAAGGAAGTCCTGATCAAATCTATATTTCCATGTGTATCCAATCAAATAAGAAAAAATAGGAAAGACTACAACCAATAACTGGGCAATTATTCAAAGTTTAATGCGTTTTTTTCCATTGTGCACAAGGTGACTGTAGATTGTAGACTCTTCCAGAGGGTATCAAAAGGAGTTGTTAAGTGAACACTGCCTCAACCTCAGCCTGTTGCCACTGTGAGCCCAGAGTAGTCTCATGATCATGAACTCCCTGTGGGATCTCTAGTGTGGATGGCAACCTGCTATTAAAAGAGGAGTGTCTATGAAAAAATACTTCGGGCTAGAGTAATGGAAAGGACAGAGAATAAGGTCTTAAAGAAGGATCTATTAATGCAGGGCAGAGCGCTCTCACCATCAGCTCCTGAAGAAAATCAAGGCAACACCTTTAAACCTCTCCTGCAAATAGGTGAATTATTTATAGTGAAAGATTTAAGTACTCACTGAGATAGGAGATGCTCAGAAATTAAAAAAGTTGCTTTGTTTATAAATTACAGGTACACGATTATTATCAGTTTTCAGTTCTAACACCTGAGTCACGAGACCAGATATTTTAGAGGTGCAAGTGAAACAGAACAGTATTATTCAAACAAGAGGAAGATATTCTCTTAATAAACGTAGTCACTTTTATTAACTTTTTATTCTGACTAAATTTCTGAGCTGGAAAACAAGATGTCCCAAATCTTTCCCTGATGAAAAAGCCACCCCAATCCAAAGCCACCTGAAGCCATTTATCCTTTTCCCAGTATCTGTGAGCCCTGGAGGAAGCTGCCTCTTTTACTGACTGAAGTCATGTTCACAATATTTATGAGATGGAAAGAGGCCTTGTGAACACAAAAATAAGGATTCATGTCTTTTCTGGAGAACATTAGTGCCCATGATAAGACACAATAGCCCATTTAACTACAAAAGATAGGGAGGATAGCTTAGTAAAGACCATAGGCTTGTGATGATTAAAGAAAAAACAACACTTTGGAAAAAAAAACCTTAAGAGTGTGTGTATATCTGTATATGAATTAGTCAAATGCTTTAAAAAAAATGTCCTTGGGTGGAAAAGGTCTTAATTGCTCATTAGGCACTCCACTGGGCCATTATGTCAATATTTAAGCGTACAAAATCTATCTCTCTGTTGCTGCTGAAAGTTTAACACAGAATTTATTTGCTTTTATGGAAGAACTCTGCTATTTTTAATGACTGATGCAGCAATATATATTTTGCTAGAATCCTAACAAATCATCTTTTTGACTGAATGCTGTAGGCCTCCAAGGGAGAATGTTCACAGAAAATTCATATTTTTCTTCGAAAAGCTGAGGTTACTGGATACACACAAATATGTCATATCAATTATGGGGAGAAAGTGCAGGCATAGTTAGTGCTGGAAGTCACTTCAGGGTACCTGTGCAAATACACATTCTCTGAAGGCTGCTTTTGACTGCTTGTTCCAGTTGCATGATACTTATGGGCACAAAGGGCAGAGCAGAAGGGCAGGAACATGGGCTTGTATGACATAGCACAGACACACCAAACAGGGTCTTTAAAACTAGAATGCAGGTTTTACAGAACCTCTGGTAAGACCTACATACAATTGTCCTACTTCTAGAAACTCGGTTTACTGAGAAATTTTGTGTGGTGTAGATATCCAAAAAATCTCAACAGAAGACTTGCTGTCACTGAAAAATGTGCTGGTTTTAAAGAGATGAGGGTGGAAATTCAATACTTCTGCTTTGGCAAAGATGATGTTTCCTTGCATGCAGAATTGAACACTCCCCTACGCAGTACTAGCCAAGTGCCTGGGGCAATTTAGAAATGACAATTCCACTGATCTCCAGAATGGCAGAAGTATAAAACTGAACAGGAATTGTCCAGCTTTCCTCAGCTATGGGTTTTTGCAACTACTGCAACTGCTCACTCTATTTGCATTGTCTGGATGAAGCACGTTTGTCAACTGGTGCAAAACTGAACTGCCCTGAGGATGAGCACCACTGGTGACTATTCCTTATCTTTCTCTATGCCAGTTCACTGAACATGGTCTGTCCTAGAGCAGATAAATCCTGGAGTGCTAATTCATCTACTCATGCCTCAACAACACTGTTTTACTTTACCAGAAAAAAAAAAAAAGGCATTATAAGCACTCTGATGCATGACATTATAGCATCAATCAGATGCTACGAGTAGTTTTGCCTCTAGTTGTAGAGGAAGGCTAGAACTGATTCCTACTGAGCAGCCTAGAACTGCCACCTCCACAAACAAAAAGCAATTTTAAGAATTTTCTAGTCTAATGCACTCAAATTGAGTTACAAGGTAATTACTGTTCTTACTTGATATGAACTACACCATTCTGTATGATCCCATTACAATACCCTTGGAAACCTTTAAACAAGCTTTAAACACAGCCAATGTATGCCAACCTCCCTTTATTATTCTGATACCTTGATATGTATGGCAACCCAACTTCAAATAAAGGTTCAGGAATCCTAAGTACTGCTTCAACATCTTTAACATTTTTGAAGGTGACATTCTCCCCATCAGCTAAATTTTAAGACAGAAAGACAAGGAAGAGTTACAGAAAAACGAGACACTGAGAAGTCCCATTGCAGTCTGAAAGACATTACTAATTCCATATCAAAACATAGCATTTAAAGGGAGAGGATGAAGAGAACAATCACAAAAGGAATGGCACCAGACAAGACAAGACACAGAATTTCCTTTTGCAAAGCCTCCAGGAGCATGTTTTGGTTTTGCAGTATCAGTCCCCAGGCCACCTGGTTGTGGTTTTGAACTGTCAGCCTGCGGCAAGAAACTAATGTCCTTAAACCTCTTAAGAAGGATACCACAGAATGATGGGGAACAGCATCCTAATTCAACTCATGGCAAGAAATGCAGCAAGGCTGTGGATTGACTACAGGTCAAAATTACAAACTAGAAAAAAGGAATCAAAAATTAGTTTAATAAATGCTGAAAGACCAGAACCAGCTGAGGTAGAGTTAACTTTGCCCTCCACTCAGACAGGTATTGGGCCTGATAATTAAAGAGGAAGTGTTAAAGGAAAGGAAGTCATCAGACATCTTGAATCTGCAGCTTGTCCTGTTTCTAAAAACACTTTAAAAAATCTTCAAAGGAAGTAGCAAGACAAATGTCAAGAGGCAAATGTCTCTTGTTTCAAATTTTTTCATGCCAAGCTGAAGCACACAAATGTTTAAAATAGCACATGACCCACAGCATACTACATATATCTGAAAGCAGGCACTGCTCTGGGGTCAGCCTGGGTTTGCATTCTCTTCTAGGCATGTAATGTGGGTGTGGCATCCAGAACATGCTGCAGAAGAACAGGACAGGCAGAGTGGAACAGAATAATAAAATAACAATAGCTTGATTTTATTTGTCAAGGGTCAGATGAAATAATATTCTTTTACTTATTGCTCATAACTGAATACTTCTGAGTTTAGGTACAATACTGCTGTGGTATTACTACAGTGCTTAATATTTCCTCAGTGGTGGGCTGGAAAAGTTGAAGCTGAGGACATCAGTTTGGAAACAAGTAGAAAAGACAGAATTAAAAATTCAGATCACTGCCTGCCCATATGACTGATGCACAAATCTCTGACGTAGTTCCTGATTCAAAAGCTGCGCCTGCTGTGCCACTCTCTGCAATAAATTGCCTTTTACATACATGGATAAGCAATCTAATCAAATAAGGATTTAAAGCAGGATGTGCTCAAAGGAACTGCTGATTTCTCTTAAAGCCTGCTATTGCTTTTTCTAGGTTTCCATACATATTAATAGTATATGAGATTTATCAGAGGGAAAAGGTGAGTACAAATACCTAGGTATGCAAATAATCTGCTGAGATTTTTTTTTTGTGCCACTCTCCTATTCATGGGACATACTCCTGCTCATAAGAAACTCCATTTATCGCCAAGAACTACATCAATTGCCAGGAGTGACCTGGTTTTTAGCACTTTTGCATCACTGCTCCTTGAGAAATCATTTGCAGCCAGAATGCCAGTCTCCTACCCAAATGACCTGCTTATTCTTTCCAAGCTTTAACAGAACAGCCATGGTTGGGTGACCTCTTTCTGAAACTCTCAGACTGGCTCTTTTTCCCCTGCCCCAACATGAACAAGAGACAGCCAGCAATATCCTTCCTCACACATCTGGAATTTGCTGATACATTACGGTGCCTGAAACCCTAATGGGGCATTTGCACATTACACATTGGTCAAATGCTCAGGAAGAAAGCCCTCACTTAAATTAGGTGCTGTTTTCTATCCTCCAGAGTGCTATGGGTCTTCCAGCTATCTATATGCTCCTATGACACCCACTGTTAAAGTCAGTGGACATCAGCTGCTGATGGACACCTGCAGGTAAGGACTAGAACTCTTTTAAATTTCACTCTCAATTCCTGCCACCATCTTTGCAGGACTTATGAAAATAACAAGAAAAGGCTGGTCTTAAAAGGCACAAAAGCCCGTTTCAAGCATAGAAGCTGGATTTTTAATTTTGGATTCCGCACATTAAAACAATGGCTGTAAGCCTGCCTTTTAAGGTAGGAACTTCAAACATAGTCTGTATTTTAAGGAAACTTCAAATGTCCAACTGCTAGACTGTGATTTATCTGATCAACTGTGCAAAAATAGGTCACAATATTTCTAGCAATGAGAATAATTGAGTGAAAACCCACACCATATTAGATGTAAGAGGAATTAAACCCAAGGCACAAATTCACAGCAAACTAGATCTCATTTATATTGCTGCTCATACAGCTACTTGTTCAATTTTGGGAAAAACTGCCTTTGTCAGAGCTCTGTTGTCTAAAGCAAAGATTATCCATTCCTCAAAGTAAAAACGGTTCTTTAAGAAATCTGCAGCAGAGTGGAACTAGAAACTAAAACAATAATGAACAGAGAAAATTAACTAAAACTATTTTCAACCATATCTCCTTATATGCAATTTATTGTTCAGACATTCTGTGTGTGAGATGTTCTTACCTCGTTTATTTTTCAAATTTTCTACTAACTGAGAATTTCTAAGTCAATGGTTCCAACAAAAGGTATTTAATGAAACATTTGTCTTTTTAATGAGTGTTGTAATATTTCTTGGGAATGCTACAAAATGAAGTTTTATTAGAAGTTTACTTTTCCACAGATTCTGCAGCTGTAAGAGATGTTCTTTTTCCATGGGTTTAGGAAGAGTACAGAGACTAAGAAATTCAGTAATTTAAGAATAGAATTTGAAACAGGCTGATCAGTGCTCAAAGCTAGAAGGATACTGTCTCCTTGAACAGATGGGAATGACCTCCACAAACTTTCATTAAAACCAACATGTAAAACCAAGTATACAGACAATATTATCAACAAGAAGCATGTTGATACTGAAAGACATTTCACTATGGAAAACAGTTTTATTTAGATCCAATATTTTACCCAGGAAAGGTAGTACTTTAATTTGTGTTACTTAGTAACTCTCAGTTATGAAAACTTTGTTTTAATTGCTTTAAACTTTGCAATGTTTTGAATAGTTTTTAGCACACCCTAAACCATTTAAAAAAAAAATCAAAGTAAGGAAAAACTACTCAAGAGACTGTGACAGACATTCTCTTTGTGATTTCTTAGCTGCTCTCAACTTATTAGGAAATAATACCTTACTAATTTCAGGCTCTTTTTTCCCCCTAAAAATTAGTATTACATTTGAGATTAGGAGTCAGATTCTTGTAAACCAGCAATTAATAGACTTTTGGTCTCATGTCTGTTCAAAGATTCTGAAATTCTTGTTCCATTTTAGTACTTAGAAAGAAGAACAAAATTTACAAGAATGTCCTCAGCAACAAGCATTAACATTACTAAGAATAGAAAAAACTGAAATTTGACACAAAACCCCCATGGGAATGATAGCAGTGCATAAAGAAAACTAACTGAGCATCTCAAAGACCTGACAGTACTGACATCTTCTTTCTACTGAAATTATATACTTTCAAATTATCAATAAGATGTTGTTCTTCCCTGAACGACTCTACACTCACAGACTGTTGATTATGCCTTATAATTGTGGAGCATTCAAACACATGGTACAAGACAATTTCCAACCAGTTATCTTTTGGCTGCCTCCCAGTCCCTTCTGCAATTTCTCGATCTCATCTCCAGCCCTCTCAAGCAGAAGCACATCTCCATCATAACATATACTTTGGGCAAATGAATCCACCACTACTCCCTGTCCATCCCCTCCCGGTGTCCTAAATGCATCCTAATTCTTATTGCAATGGCATGTTTCCCTCCCTTGTGTTTTGAACAAATCAGCGACTCGTTTAGTCAGCTGAAGCTGGTTATTAGTGAAACTAATACATTAACTGCCATTTGGCAGAGTACTACAACTTGTGAAAAAAGCTGCTCCAAAAACAACTGTCCCATCTCTGGCCTTTACATTGAACCATGTGTTATTTTTCCTGAAGACACGTGATGTCCAAAACTGAGTGTAATTGCCTCGTTGCAATAGCAGCACGCAGCAGAGTCTGAGAGCTGTGCTGGAGATCTCTGTGCTGCAGCAATGCCACAGCCAAGGGCAGGAATCTGGATGGAAGGAGAGGCCTGTCTCCCTCACAGCTATCTGCCATTACAGCTCTCAGGGAAGAGGCAAACATGGGACTGTTGCTACCTGATTCATCCACAGTCCAGCTTGTATGCTAGAAAAAATGGGAGAAGCAGAGATATCAATTTGATAACTAACCAAGAGCTAAGAGCGTGACCCCTAGGATACTACCAAGTTGATACCTACACTTTTCTCAGACGCTTGGTTCTGCAACCAATTTTTTAGCTGTGGGATTTCCAAACCGTCTATGTCAAGTAAATACTTACCACGTAAATTAAATATCCAAATAATAGAATTTGCTAAATCTCATTGTCAATTGCTGCATCCCTATATCATGGAAGGCTCCAAATGTCAATTAAGATATTTCAGGGAAGACAACAATATCATGATGCTACTGCATGGGTTATAGAGGATTTGTCTTCCAAGGGTTCATTATAATTGAATTCAAAATTTAAGAATGTTGGCAAGTTTACTCCTCTATTTTTCAGCTGAGGTAGTATATCAATAGGAAAAGTGAGATAATGTATTTTTACTTTTGGTGATAATTTCTCATCACAGAAATAGATGTCTTTTTCTACATTAGTAGTTTGCATACCAACTTCATCCTGGATCTCCTCTGCCACAGCAGGCACGTTATAGAGGAAGGAGAGAGACTGGTTCATGCGTTCATATATCACACGTAGATGTGTCATAACCTATGGAAACAAAAGCATTTGAAGGAAGGGAATACTATGGATAATTTGACACTATCACAAATTTTATAGGTTACAGGAAGCAAGACAGTTTTCACTTGAGTAGGTATAAGATTTCAGTATGCTCTATGTACCAAAATTGTCAAACCCATTACAAAACTCACCTCTCTCCTACAGCTGCTACAAAAATAGTGTTATAGATGCTCTTCCATAGCAACCACCTGAAATTCCATGGAAATGCAGTAATTTAAAGCAGTGGTTCACATTTGCTGTGGGGCAGAACATGCACACAAGCAGCTATTGTGGCAGAAATCTACAGCCTCATTCTTCTTTCAGCATAACACGTAAACGAAGTGAGGCACAGTGTTTACTGCATCAGAATGTTTCAGGTGTTTGGTTTTATTTATTTATTTATTCATTTATTTTCTAATCCAAATACTGCAAAAAGAAACAGCTCTCCAAAGAAGAAGAAGAAAAAAAGGGGATTGTAAAAACATTAACCAACATTTTCAGTTGCCAACAAAAACATTTCCACCCAGAAGCATTACTGCATCCTCTCATGAGATTACAGATCTATTGCCTCAAGTGCCTGCACATTGTTATGGGTGGAGTTATGACATCACATGCTCTCTGCTCCCCCAGGGTACTCTTCACAAGTATCACCTTTCTTCAGCAGCAGGAGAAATCGAGGTGCATCTTAAAAGACTTAGAAGACTGACAGGATAATTAGGCCTAACAAGTAAAATGAGTTACAGACAGCAATTTTAATGAAACAACAGCATGATTTCTTCAAATCCAAATAAAATATTTATGCTTTTGGACAAAATATTTTGTTTTCCATTTTCCACTGAAAAACATTTCACAAACAGAATTTCCAGGCTACATTTCCCCAACCTTCTGACCAATTCAAAATGCAAAGATGCTATATCAATACTCATTCCTACAATGACATGTTAGGCAATACACTGCTCTTCTTGTATTTATATATTAGTTTTTATTCTTCACCAGTGCTGCCACACAACCTGCACTCTGCAAAATTTCACTGGTTTTTGTTATTAAATAATCCAGTGACTTGGGAAGAAAAACAGTCACGTTAGATGCTTAAGACAAGGCAAAGACAACAGTCACTGCAGAAGGCTTTTAGAAGTGTGCATTTCTCACTCCAGCAATTTCAAGACAGCATGATCTCAATGTTCACATTTGGCTGAAATAGGTGTTTGAAAATCTAATCTGCCATCCAGGGAGGTACATGGTTTTGATTTTCCTTTTAGTGATGTCAGTCAATTCAAAAACTGTGGCTGGAACAGTGCCTGCCATTGAATCCTACAGAAGGAACAACAGCAGACTCCACAGATTCCAGCACACTGTTTTTACAGCTTATCCATTGTGACTCCAACTTTAATTGCTGTTTTGAAAGGCAGCTACATCTTCAATCTTGGCTGTTTTCTTTTTACTTTCTCACCCTCTATGATTTATGAAGGCAAGATAAAAGCTGTTCCAAAACATATGCATTGAGGACTATAGTAACATTCAGCAGTTAAATGCCATGAACTACAGTATCTATTTTAAAAGAAAACAAACTCGAATGCATCACAGTAATCATATTTATAGATATTACAAGTGCCTCTGCAATGACTATAGAAAGGTTGGTCACAGTCAGATGGCTACACCACTTCTGGTTCTGCCACTTCAGCTGAGGGAAGCACAACCATGTGCTGTTGCTAAATCTAATACTGATGTTTTCCCAGAGGCATTATTTACCAAAGCACTAACAAAGACTCTCAGCATTAATGCTCTGGAAGGATCCTCAGGACATGTCCATGACTGACTCACTGTCCAGAAAGACAGAAAACCTGGTTTTAGTTCTTCTCAGAAGAAAAATCATACCCACACTACTATATCACTTCGTTTAAATCTTCTGATGGAAAGCAGATTATTTCTGATTGCATTTAAAGCTGTCCACATAAAGGAGTTGGGTATTTTTTAAAAAACAGGTCGACAGAAATTTTACAATAGTCATGAGCTAACACAACCTCACTAACCATCAGTGGGGATTACCTGAGATCTGATTTGGGCAGCTTTCTTTGGGTCTACCATGCGGACGTGTTCGAAGTGTTTGAGAGTGTGCTGTCTGTCTTTCTGCTCAGCACGCACGTACTTCTTCAGCATGTTGAATACGTGACGAGGCTACAGGGAAGAAAAAGAAGAACAAAACCATCAGTTTAGAACGACACATGTTTCCATGTCTTGTGCTGGAGATGTATCCCAAGCCAAAAGCCACTGGTGCTATCTTCTGAAGGCAGGTCTGACTTCTATAAGGAACATCCACTCAACTGAACACCATCAGGATGCACCATTAAATAGTAGTTGTAGGCAGTAGATAATGTTCCTGAGGAGGGTGCTCAGATTTTCTATGTTTCTATGAATAATCAATCCCCAGACTTGACTGCAAAACTTAAGGAAAAAAAAAATCACAACATTCCTGCCCTGTCACTTTTGCTACTCCACCAGAGGAGAAGACAAAGAGGAAAAGAACCACTGAGCTGAGGTACAGAACATACACATCCAGAACACACAACTGACTAAAAACCCTTAAGAAAAAAGACACATCTGCCCAGTTTTCTGAAGTTTCTCAGCTTAGATGCCAGACTTTGTAAAAATCTGAAGTCTATTGCAAGTAATTTTAATTAGTAAAACCTATTAGGTATACACCTTCAGGCATGTAATTGAATGAAAAGGAAAGATCAGCAGCTGAAGGGAACTTGGAAATATACACAGTGATGGCAGAGCACTGAAAGCTAAGACATGTATTTCTGTGTACTCTCCTGCTCTGCACAATAATACACTGCCAAAACAGGAATGTTCTCCAGTATCCAGCTAAGACATCCATTTTTAACTCTGAGACTATGATGGATTCTGGAAATGCACTTGCCTTCCCTCCATTCCCACTTGTGGTGCTGTGCTTATGCATCCTACCTGAAGCTGCTGAGCAGTGAGAAGGAATAGAAAGGTGACCTTACTGTGTGGCAGATTAAAGAATGAGCAGAAGAGGTAAACAGCTTGTCTAGGCACTGACAGCAACACAGTGAGTAAGTGATAAAAGAAGTGATAAAATAAGTGTCAGAAGCTCTGTGCACAGTTTTCCAAAGCAGGAAGAACTGTGGGTGAAGGTAAAGTTTTAAGAAGACTTAGATTCATGGACAAATATAGAGCCTAAACCGATTTAACATTTACACAAGAGATGAATACTAAGATATGGAGTCCAAAGATTTCAGAATCTTTTCAGTTTAAGAGAAGCAACAGATTGAAAAATGTCTGAGGAAAGTAAACCAAAGGTTATTTGGAGAAGATATGTCAGACAGAAATAGAGATATGAAACCATTTCCTGCCAGAGAATTAAACTTAGTATCTCCACGGCTGAAAATTCATTCATGAGGAAAATAACTCCAAGTCCCCAAAGCCAAGTATTCTCAGATGAAGTTGCAAGAAACTGTGGACAATGCTGGAAAGTGTGTAATCCTAACAACCTTGTGGTAATGGCCAAACAACTGAAATGTCAACTGTAAAGCTTTATCAAAATGAAGGCTAGAAGACCAGAAAGTTTAACAACAAGAAGAAAATTCTGAAGACAGACAATTTAGCTACCTTTCCTGATAATTCAACTTTTCTTGCCCCCAAGACACATCAAGGTAACAAGCTAGGGTAGACTAGACAGAAAAGGATTAATTTTAATTTCTTTTTCAAGAGATATTCCAAGTTAAGTATCATGTCTAAAACCAGAAGGTAATAGGTTTTGTTTTCTCATAGTGTGTCTCTATTCACTGGAATGTGTGAATGAGACTTTACAAGTAGATTTGTTAATAGGACAACAATCTTGAAAATACCTAACAAATACCATTAACAGCAGTAGTAGTCACTTGGGTACATTGGCAGTCCACTTTCAGTGCCTTTTCTATCATTGAGAAATGTCCCACACATATCACTATAAAGGAGAAATGGAGATGTGTTCCTCCAGCATGTCTGACCACAAAATCTTCCCGTGATGGCAGCAGAAATCTATAATTCAAGTTTAGGATAATGAAAGAATATTTAATGCAAGGTGTTTCCTTAGAGGGGCAGAGCCTGCTTTTTCTCAAGCAGGAAAAAGACCCCAACAAAACACTAGAAAGTCACTGTGCGTAGGAATACAAACCTAGGAAGTTTCAGTGTTTTGGTTTTAAAATTATCCATATGCACGCTTCAGCCCTGATCTGGTGATCTCACATGGCCTAAAAGCTTGTGACATTGCTTTAACGACAAGTGATCCAGAGCTGAGAAGTCCTTGTGAAGCACTGAATCACCTGGCACAGGCACACAAGGTTTTCCTGGTCAGCAGGGCGTTGCACTACATGTGAGCTCCTAGGGTGTATGGAGGCGTTTTTGGAAAGAACAGGACTCACTGAGTGGAACACTGAGACCTGAGATACATATGTACCCAGGATCCCCTGATGGGGAAGTTGAAATGGATTACAAGACTTACCACACAGACTTTTTATTGCCAAAAATGTCTTTATTGTGACCTTTAGGAAACATGCCCTGCCGCAGCTCTTAAGGTAATATAGTGGGTAATTTCCACATGGATCAAAAATCCCCAAAAGGTGGTGGTATCCCTTGAACATCTGACATGAACTAAATCAGCTCTTCTTCCTTTCTGGAACTCCCAGCTACACCGGATCAGGTCAGACCTCCAACTTGCCCAACTATTTTGCAGTGCTTCTGCCGTATGGCCTCAGGGCTATGGCTGGAGGCAAAACTGCAAGAGTTGGTGATGAACAATGACAACTCTTCACTGGGCTTTGCATACCCCAGTGAAGATAAAAATGAGGACCACCATAAATGAGGACCATGTTCTACAGTTGAATATAACTTAGACTGCAAAAACAAATTTTAAAAATTAATTATTTTCTTCTTGATGCAGAAAGCAGTAGACTTATTTCTTGTGGAGTTTTGACAAATTTCTGCATCAGCAAATGTAGTTCACCTAGTCCCCCCTCTGCATTGTACGTCATACCCATTTTCTTTGAAATGTCATTATTGAGTGAACTGATTCTACTTAAAAGCCCCACACATACAGCCACTTTTGCAGAAGTACTTCTGTTGCCAGATTAAAAATTGTTTGCAACTGGTGGGTTAATACAATGCTTATTCTTCAAAAACCACTGTCCTATGGAATTGCAAAATGCTTATTCTGTAGGAAGAAGAACTGGAAAGCAACCAGCCCAGTTATGACATTTCAAGGAAATCACTATCATATATGTTTCTTCTGATAAAACCCACGAATATGTATGTAAAATACAGTATCTAAACAGTACCCAGCATGCACAATTTTGGAGGAGATATTCTGCTGTGTGTTTTGCCAGGGAAAACTCTGCATGGTTATGTCTGTAGTCATCTTAGTAAAAAACATCCCAGAGAATAACTTGGATCAGCAACCAGTGGCTACTTAAGCCTCATTAAGTAATTCCACTATTTTCAGTGATCTGTACCTGTTTAGTTGGCACATTTCCATTTTTTTTTTTTTTTTGTTTTGGTCTTCCTCTGAAGGCAACCAGAATGTACTGATGACATTGGTGACTGTCATTTAGGCAGTGACAAGAATGGCCAGTGACTTCCTAGGCAACACGATCCAGCACCAAGTTCTGAATACATTTTATTTCATTAACTATTCTGATTAGTTAGGAATAATATGGCTACTGTGTACTCCAAAACTCTGGACTGGCTGGCAAGAAGCTTAAATCCACAGTCTCATGGCACACACTCACTGTTCAGGCAAACAGCAAAAAAAACATACCTAATAGGATGTGAACCTACCAGCTATTTTAAGCACATACTGTAACACTGTTTGCTCCCATCAAACTCATTCCAAAGCTCCCCCTTCTCAGCAGATTCAAATGCCTGTTTTTTATCTACAACTGAGCACAGATTGATCATAGTCCTTCTTACAAGCTACTGTGACCATCCAACAGACGTGCTCATGTCTTCAGGTATTTTATAGCTGTTAAGTTTTAAATCCTGTTTATTCTGGAGAATATTGTCAAAGTAATATTTTATATAGCTTTCCTGAGTACATAGGGACTTGCATGCATTCAGTACCTTTGGTACAAAGTAGACAGGTTCACAGACAATGTATGTGGGCTACATAGACTACCTAGGGTGACAATGCACCATGAAGAACTAATGTTCTACCTAGAACTGTAGAGAATATGCCTTTTCTCTTATTTGGAAGATGATTCTTTCTGTGGTCTTGTATATGAGATCTAAAATGCCCACAATCCAGTTTCTAGCAAGTTATATATAAACACACACCCAAGAATACAAATATGTAAACATGTAGATGTCCCCCCACCATGATCTCTGAACTGATCCTAATCCGCTATTTCAGATTTTAAGGGAGTGATGAAACAGAGCAGTTTCATTAAGCTTGGAAAATGGAAACATCAAATGTAGTTTGCATGGCTAAAATCTATCCTCATGAAAAAAAATCTTTCTTCATGGAAATCCAAAATACTTACTACGGAGAAACCACATAAAACCAATATTAAAGCACTTCTGTGTATTGCAAATACAACTTCCTGGCTTTGTGCCATGGAACATCCATGGGACATTCTGATCTGGCTTGTCATTTTGATCAACATTCACTCTAATTTAGATAGGGAACTTTCACAATGCTGTATTGTGCTACTTAATCTTGCCTTTAGAGAAAAAGCAATCATTAGTCCCTTCCAATTACTGCTTTGGAATGTGCAACAATTGCTTCTTTTCATTCACTATTCTGAATACCTTGTGCACCATACTCCGTACATATTTCATTTGCTACATTATTAACTTGTAGGTCATGTTTCATCAAGGAGAAGTAGCTCATATCAGATATACTCAAGAAAAGTTGGGCAGGATGAATGCAACACTTACTCATGGGCAAAACAAATAAATCCCAATCCAGATACCTCTCCTTCATAACTTCTGATAATTTGTAACAAAACATGTCATCTCACATATCAAAATCACATGGCTATAATGGTGCCCAAGACTTATATTTGCCTCCCCTCTCAAGGACTCCTCCAGGGGCCAAATAAAATGACAACTATTTGATTCAATCTCATTATTTGTTTTTCAGTATTTCAGCTTACTGAACCTCGACAAATTAAGACAAATTTTGCTTCTGCTCACTATTTTAAAACTCTTAATTCTAGATATAATGAACCTGCCAGGGTTTAAAACAAGACACTCTGGATTTATTCACATAAAAGCTTCAGAAAGCACTGGAAAATGGAATTAGGTGACCACATTTCTTGAAATCTGACTTTGCATGAAAACAGAGCTGAAATCCATGCTATTTCACAAAAAAGCCTTCAAAATTAAGTATATGTGAAGAATTCCACAGCTGGAAGTTCATGGCTCTGGAGGAGCAGAGCTAAAGGGTGGAGTATTAGAGCTGGACTGTTGTTTCCTGCTGCAGAGGAGCATTTTTATCACCAATTCAGCAGGAACACTTTGGCCTGCTTCCAACTGCATATTTCCACAGCAACCTGCCCGGACTCAGGCAATGCTTTGAGCTTCCCAAACACTGAGGCACTGAGCATGGGCCCCCCTGCAGATTCCTCTTCCCTGTCCAAAGAGCCAAACCTGACTAGCTTCAACCCATGCTGTGCTCTCTCTGTGAACAGACACTGCTCCCAAGCATAAAAGGTACCAGGGTAAATTCTGAAGGAAAAGAAAACATGTAAAAAAATCAGATGGATTAATGTACATGGTAGGGTTGACCTTAATGATCCTGCTCTTCTCAGCAAGAATTCACATTTCAGTAAAATAGTGCTGAATTAGAAGGGAAGCATTTTAAACTGATTTTAAGGATTATATGCTCACTTCAATCTATGCACAAAGTAAAGAGGTTAATTAATTACCTTTCAAAGTTTTCCTGTACGTTTCCCTCCTCTGAAACCCTTTATTTCATGCATTTTCTTTTCTGCTTGTCTTTGTCACCCACTACCAGCTTCCCACAGATAATGTGCCTCTCTTACCAACAAAAATTAAAAAGGGAGACATAAATCCTCAAAAATTTGATATGCACATGAAAGAGGGAATAAAAGCACATTACAGAATCAATCTGCTCACAGAGAATGATGGATTTGAATTCCCCTACTTAACGTACAAAATGAAGGGGAAAATTTCCAACTGTTTTAAAAACTAGAGGCATATTGCTTCCAGCTGCTACTAATCCTCCCTTCCTGTAGTAAGCCCATCAAGCAGGATGAAATGATACAGTATTTTGATACTGGATACTGAACAGCTGCACCCCATTTTCAAAGGCAGCAAAGTACAGCAGCAGAGCTAAGCTGCATCAGGAATCAAGAATGAGGATCAAATTTTTAGTTTCTGGGCAGCCTGCATGACAGTGCTTCTGAGAACACAATGAGAGTACAAATATTTGGGTTTGCTTACATTTATTTTCTTGTAGACCTTGAAACTATGCAATTTCACCTCTGTGTGCTCCCTCTCTCCCTTGCTGCCCTGAGTGGTATTCAGAGGCACACCCCTCTGACACTGGCACTGGGCAGTCATCTGTGTAACACATGAAAAAACCTGCAGTTACAGTTTTTGATCCCGTACCGAAGCTATTCACAAAGGATTCCCAGACTTTTTTAACCCTCCTAACTGCATGCAGCACTTCAATAAAAAAGTCTAATTTATTTTTAAAATTTAAATACAAATTCTTCCTCACAACTTTAGAGAAAGAGACTCCATCACTTAAAATATTTAGAATCTATTTTTGTAGTAAACATACTAATAGCAAACCATGTGAAGCAGGCTGTGAAGGGGGTTCTTAAAAATAATTTGAGAACTCCAGAACCCCCACTCCCACACCTTTTCTAATAATATTTAACAAGTTATCAGTAAGGTTATGAACTACTCTCCCAAAGATAACACATCTGCATCAAATGCACTTTCAGTTTACTAGGGAACTGCCAGAGTGAAATACAGCTAGGGTATGAGAGTTGAATTTTCCAATAATCCCATTTTCTCTTTGGCTAGGCAGCCAAAGTTTCGGTTCACAGTGTGTTCAGATTTCTGGCTCCATATCCTGCCAAGCAGTTAGTGGACTGGATTAACCCATTAGGTTGTTCAGCTATCATCAATTACTCCCCAGGTTTCACCCTCTCTCTCAATACAACCAGAAAAAACCTCCTGATGAATTCAAGCTCAGTGTTTTCAGTTCAACACCTCAACTGTCGTCACTACAGAGCACACAACCAAAAAATGCTAAGGCAAGGACAAGACCATCTACAAGACTGACCAAGGACTTGTTTGAAGACCTTATTTTCTAAACTGTTCACCCCTGTTATTTTGAGATGAGTCCATGTCTGGTAGCACCTTCAGCAGATGTTACCTCCAGGCTTGCTGCCTGCTCTTTTCAGAATTATTAGCTTTTGTAGAACATATATAGGATATATACTCAACATAGGATGCACTTAGGTCTTTTAAACAGTACCTTCAAAACTTACTTTTACTGGAACTCATGTCACCTTTCAGGCCTGGTGCTCTCCCCCGACACAGGAAATGTATCAGGAGTTTAAATGTACTGGGAGCTGACTATAAGCAACACTAGCACAAAATGCAAGTTTTTCAGGTCCCAAAGTCACTTTTAACATTTTTGCCCCTTAGAGTTCTGTAGCTGAAGTTCACTTTGTTGTCCTCTGCATTCCACATTTTGGCAGCTGTAGAGACCTTTCTGCTGTTGTGTGTGGTCCCCGTCACACCCTTCCACAACCGCAGATACCTGCAGAAACAAGCTGCCAGCCTGACATACACACAGCTTGAAATCAAATCATTTTACTGGGGTACTTTTCAGACAGGATTACATTTCTACAAGGCTCAACTTCAAAGCAGGAAAGCTTGGCTCCAAAGCCAAATGTGAAACCCTACCTTTGGCAAAATACTCAAACCCACACCGCAAGACAGCAAACATGACCTGCAGCCAGTTCACGTACTCACCTTGCCTCAGTTCTGAGCCACAGACTCCAGTTTCCTAAAAGAAGCTGCATCCCAACTTGTAACTCGCTAATTTGTCTCCTAATGAGTTCAAGCCTTTCACTACCCATACTGTGGTCAGAGGTTATAATGTGCAACTCACACTCAGGCCAAATAATATCCTCTACCAATTTAACACAGACTACCTTCATTTTCCACAAATTACTAAATTGGAAAATACACGGAAACTCTTCACACAACAATCCTGAAGTCACCCCATGACACTTCTACCTAAGTAAAGGATTTTAACTTTTACTTGGCATACATGGTAAAAGCAAGAGAGTTTTGCACCACGGGGTGGAGAATAAAGTTCAATAACGATGACAATGATAGAGAACTAAGATGATGATCACTTTTCCATGGTCCCCAAATATGCAGGTTTCTCCTCAGAAGGAAATTTACTGAAAATATGTAATTTAATCATGTTAGCCATATTGGTATAACTCCCTGTGAGGTCAAATTCACTAAAAGACTCAGCAGTGTAATAATGTTTTTTCCATCTAGGAAAAATAATGTCTTTTCCATCCTGTTTAAGAGGCCAGAACTATATAAAACAATTTACTGCTTTCCCCCAGTCTTTTTGCATATGCTCTTTCTCTGGAGGTCATTGACCAGCTACTGTGGTATTGAAAACAACTGTCAGAGATATAGGGTCATTAAATTCCATTCAATCTGCATTCTGAATGTGTATGTTTACACCCACCAATAGCCATCACATCCAAAGCAGAGAATTTTGAACTGCTAGTGTGCTAACTTCATGCCATCCAACAATCCTCACAAGATCCTTCACCAAACACTTCAACAGTTCAACAAACAAAACAAAAAATCACAACCATCCTATCTTTAAGCTCCATGTTGTCATGATGAAGTATCCTAATGTGCATCACTTGAAGGGACACTTCATCCTCCTCCTGCAGGATCTGTCAACAGCTACAGTTTCTGACAACCAAATCACTTCCACGTGATTTGCTTAAGTATCTTTATGTATGTATCTATCCACCAACAGGTATGCACATGGGGAGCTCATGTCTGCGTTTATGCAAACTGTCTGACTGCTGTCGCAGCTCTTGCTCAGTGAGCATACTCCCAGCTCCAAAGCTGGACTGCACCTGGGCACATCCACATTCTCCCCAGGATAACCACAACGATTTCGACACAGCTGGCAAAGCTCGTGGTATCACACTCACCCTGGGCGGGACAGTCTGCAGGGCTGTGATGTAGTTCTCCAGAGCAATGCGTCGACGGTCATTCAGCATGGCTTCCACTCGTGCCATGTGAGTCTCCACGAGCTGCTGTCTTTCATTTGCTGCTTCTTGTTCCAGTGACTCTACTTTCTCCTGGAAATGCTAAAAAAAACCACCAATCACAACAGAAACAGAGAAGACATCAGCACAGACCAGCATATGTGAACACCTTGGCCTGCAAAGCACCAAAATCTTTCCCCACTGTCAATGTAGTTTGGCTCCCAGAAACTCTGCACTGCACACACCTTTTACTGATTTCAGTGGGAACTGCACTGCCCTGTATTCAGGAACACCTGTCCATATTTTATTAATCTAATAAAAATATTCCTGACATGTTCAGCACAACTACCAGTGAATCCTTTGTTTGCCCCAAGACTGAGGTTCAGCACCACAGAAATTGTGCCTGGGGGAGGGTGAAGTTTGGCAAGTGTACAGCCCCTGCCATTGAGAGCCATCAACACAACTTCATGAGCAAATCTACATGGCGAGAAAAAAATGTCCCGCCTGAACAGTTACTATAATTTCTTGTAAACTGGCCACCAGGAAGAAAAATTGAGACCAAACTTATTCCAATAAAGGAAAAGATTGACTGGATAAAATACACAGAGAGCAAAGCTGTGGGACCTAATGTGCAAACCAATCTGAATGTTTCCTTTTTATAGTTGTGCATTGAAATCATTCCAGCAGTACTGAATAATACCTGACAGCGGGATTCAAGGAGTGTCTGGCTTGTCAGAATTTTTGAATGATAATATAATTTTGGATAAAATAATTTTTGGCTCAGGGTTTCTTTCAGATAAAACTGATGGCGATTCCTTCCTTAGATCACATTTTCCACCTCTTCTTTGAGCTTAGGTCCTGCAGCTGGTACTAGTTTATCTAGTTTAAATTTTGATAGGAGCCCATGGGAACTGAGATTTCAGTTCTCACTGAAGGCCAATCTAAATTCAAGTGGAATTCTACCTCTCCATGCAGTCAGGAGCAATGTCCTGCACTGCTGTTCCTGAGATTGGCTGGAAGTACAGAGACACCCAGCAGCCACTAACAGCTGGAAACAAAAACAGCAAGAGAAAAAAAGAGCAGAGAATAACATTAAATTTCCATAAAGTAGATTATAAAATTACATCACACCCAGCACCCCTTGCATCTTAACTGGGGCCCCAGTTGATAAGGCTGTGGTTGCATTTTCCTTTACCTGGATAACAGCTTTCTTGTCAGCCTTTGGCAAGTTCTTTGCTTGACGTTCTGCCTCTTCCCATTCTCTCATGACCTAATGAACAAAACAAGGAGTGTGACTTTCCTATTTTCCCCTCTTCTCCCAGGGCTTAGCAGCAGCCAAGCACTACAGCTCCAAGAGTCATATTTTTACATTCCTCTCCTCCTTGTATCTCTAGAAAAAAAGGCAGTTACAACATTTAATGAAGGTAGGATCCTGTTATTAAATTAAACAAAGACGGTACTTGTGTGTCTGAACACTGTGCCAAGCTCTCACCACTCCACTGTGAAGGAACACAGCCATTAACCAGCCCTCAAGCAAGGGAAGTGGAGGTCTCCATAGGTGAACACACCAACCCTTTTTCATCTCAGACAGAAAGAAAACTGATTCCACCTATCGTACATCCTTGGACAAAACAAATGAATTTCAACCCATTCCAGTTGGATCACGCCACCTTTTCTGGCACCACGAAACCTTTTAATTTATTCAGGTTGCATCACTGGCCTGAGTAGGGCAGATCAAAAATTACACGTAATTCATGCTAGTCCAGCTATTTGTCCAGAAACAGGGGTTGTAGAAACACTCCAAGAACTGAATATATATCTCAAGCACAACACTGTCAGAAAAATAACACAGGAGATCTTTCGGTGTCATTTCTTTCAGCAATGTGAGAAGCCTCCTTCCGCTGTAACACAGAAGAGTATTTCAATAGTCAGGGGGTGGGTTACTCTTAACTTGTTGTCCATGAGATCTGAAACCTTCCTGTGGTCTTACCTAGGGCCTTCAGTCATTTCACACCTAGACAGCAATTTCCTCAGGTAACACATTTTATATAGGAACAATTGTTCCCACTGAATGAACTGCACACAAAGAGGTGACTATTTATGTGCAGCATTAGCACAATAAGAAACCTATAAGCAATTACTCAGTGTGCATTTCCTTTCCTTCCCTTCTCAGTAAAACACACACTTTCAACACCATTTAACAGAAATAGTCAAGGTATTTTTAAAAAAAGCTCATCGTCCACATGGACAACTGAAATTTTACCAAGACCAATACCAAAGGCAGGAGAAATAAGAGCTGTTGTGTCTCATGTTTGCAAACTGAACCTCCAGCACTCACCTCCTGTCTCATGTTTCCCAGTTTTTCAACACACCACACCAGACATTGCTAATCAGGCTCTTTGATGAACAGACTGGAAAGTGCTGGTGGTGTCTCAGGGTACCTGGTTGAGCCTGTGCCTTTAAAAAAACCCACACAAACCTGGGCTCAAAGGAGACTTTTACAAGTCCCAGACCTTGAAATGTAATACCTCTCAGTTCTATATAGGATTGTAGGATTACCCAGCATGCTGACACCTGCACTTCAAAAGAATTCAGTGTGTGGGATTTTGTTGTCAAGTTTTAATCTTCCTTTTCACCCCAAACCCTAGAGTGTACCTCAAGACAGCAGTACATCAGTCATAGTAAAAACAGATCAACACATTGTCAATGAAATTATTTATCTGTAAGAGATTCTGGCCTCAATAACAGCCCAAAAGAATGGAGACTTATCTTTTGGGAAGCTAATGGGGTGCTGAAAACTTTAACGTGGGAAATTGTTTTGGCTGCTTTTGGGCTTCAGCAGGGGCATGGTTAGGCAGCAGTTATAAGCAGAGACCAGAAATTAAATATTTAGAAATGACAGTCTTTATCTCACCTCACTCTTTTACTGAGAACTGTAAGCTGAAATTTAAGTCCCAAGAATTGTACTCCAACCCATGTAACTGTCAGCCTAAAACTGCCTCTTCAGTTTACATTATCTTCTCATCAGACAATACCCATTGATGTTTAAATTGAATCCAAGCTTTAAGGCAGCAGGAAAACAAAATATACAAGGGGTTGTAGCAAGAAACTGATGACACAGAACATGATGGGCAGTGCACTGAAGTTATAGGTCACCCCCCACCTGCTACTATCACAGTACTTTGAGATTTCACTGATTCTCTGACAAGACAGGACTACATGACATGAACTGACAACACAATTTAGAGCACAGAGATGTGTTCTGGAAAAAACTCACTAATGCTCAGAGAGCTGCTGTGTATTCAGTGCACATTAAGCATTCAGATCTTAATTGTGCTTAGGCCATATGACTGTGGGGGCTGAGAAAACTTGATTCATGTACATAGGCAGGATCTTTCCAGAGACCTGACATGCCACTAGTGGCAAGATGTGTCAGAGACTGAAATGTTTCGTTTATGGCTCAAACATTTTTACAAAGGACTTTCGCCTATTACAGCAAAAGTGCATAACAAAAGCTGCACAGAAGACCAACCAAGCCCACCCTGAATCAGCCTCCTGACTGAAACCCTGAACTGTGAGTTAAACCACCTAAGGAACACAGATAAGAAAAGGGACACTATTGTTCCAAGCATCTGGAGGAACATCCACGGCAGGGCCCAGCCCAGCACCTTCACGGGTGGAGGCCACAGCCCCAGGCTTCTGCTGCCAGGCTCACACAGGTCCCTGCACCAAAGGGGGGAGGAGGAGAGGTTTTGGGTGTGTGGTGGAAAAGCCTCTGGTCAGAGGCAGTGAACACCCATCCTCTGCTGGGCAGAGGAGCCCAGCTGCAGGGCCCCTTCACTCCAGGAAAAGCCGCATCCACGTGAGGGACAGCAGAGGGGGTGTCATGGCCCATCAAAAGCTCTGCCCAAAGCAGTCCCCAGACCCTGCACCAGAGCACTGCAACAAGATGCAACATATCCAGCGTTGCAGGGGACAGTGTCAAACCTAGCCCCCTTAGGGGAGGCACCTGGGCATTCCCACCTGGCCCAAACATGTATTAATCCACGAGATTCTATACTTTTCAGTGTGGTGGTGGCGGGCAGCGGGGGACTCTCACCACCAAAGAAGACCAGACAGAGGGGGACAAGATGTTGTTTGGACCCTCAGATGGGTGATATGTTTCTACCTAACCCCTGTCACTCTCTCCCTGTCCCCCCACCACCCACACACAACTCTTTTTCTTTCTTTCTTTTTGCTTTTTTTCTCTTTGCCTCTTCTACCATTAAATAAAATATATCAAGTTTTTCTGGCAGCAACATCTAACCTCGTTTGGTTTTAATAATGTTTTTTGGGTATATTTCAAACCTTTCTGGCTCCGATCTGTTTTATTCAGAGGCTTAGTTTCCTTTGGTCTTCTGTGTTAAAGTGGTTCGTAACACACCCCCAAAGGGGTCCCCAGACCCTGCACCAGGGCACTGCACGTGATCCTACATGATGCAACAGATCCACAGTCTTGCAAGGGACAGTATCAAACTGGCCCCCCTCAGGGAGGTACCTGTGTATTCCCACCTGCCCAAATGTATATTAATCCATTGGATTCTATACCTTTTAGTGGGGGACTCTCACCACCAAGACGACCAGATGGAGGGGAAAAAGGAGATGTCATTGGGACCCATGGTGGGGGGATATGCTTCTACTTCATCTCTGTCACTCTCCCTGTCCCTCCCCCTCTTTTTTTTTCCTATTTCTTTCTTTTCTTTTCTCTTTGTCTTCGCCTCTTTTAAATAAAATATATCAATTTTTTGGTATCAACATCTAACCTCTTTTGGGTTTTATCTCATTTTGGAGAATATTTGAACCAATATTGGAACAAATATTCAGGGCTCTTTCTGCTTTTTTCACAGGGAGTTAGTTCTCTTTGCTCCTCTGTGATTAGAGCAGATTGCGACAGGACGTGAATTTACAGAAAGCCCAGAAATTATGGCATTAACCCAAGTCATAAAACACGATGATGTCCTCAAGATTGAACGTTGGCCAAGGTTAGCAACTCCATGATTTTCTTCTCCCTCTTCTCCCTTTCTGTCTTAAAACCACATCTCTGACATCTGCCTATTTTTCTGACTCTGAAAGAGCAGTTATGGATTTTCAGAACATGAGTTCCCTTGCCATCTTTATCCCCCAAACTAACCCTCTGCTAATCCACATGACAAAAATAAGTACTGTGGGTAATGTGATAAGGGGACCTTTGGCTAGACCAGGTCTGTCTCTGTCCATTTAATTTCATTAAACCTTTTAAGGCATGGAAGGCAGGATGATAAACTGACAGCCTATATAGCTAGTTGGGAGGGATGTAAATTAGTAGCCTCAGAGTTCAGCTGAAAGGTTTTGAAAAAAAAACGGAAAGGTTTTGAAAAAAAACCCAGAATTACATGGTTGTTTGCAAAAACAATATTCCTGTAAAGACTGCTGTGTCCTGAGTGACGATTTTTGTAACTGAGAAGACTTCAATGGTTGAGAGCATCTGTGTGTGTGTGCTAACCAACTGAAGATACAGCCATCCATGGGCCATGCTCCCACCCACAGGGAACTCCTGCTCCTACCAAAGATCATCACTTCAGCGAATTATGAGTGAGAAATATGCCACAGCGCTAGAGAGGACCCCAAACAGCAAGGAGAAGAAAAAATTCCCCAGTTACACATGTGCAGAAAAAGGCTGAACTTGGCCTCTGCACTTGTAAGCCTATTCTCTTCTGTTGACAGCACAGACCTATGAAAAACATACAGATTTATGGCTCTTAAAGGGCTGGAGGTCTTGTACAGGGAAAGTAACAGCTTCTGATTGAGAGATACGCAGCAAGTAATTTCAAAGTCAAACTTCTTCAAAACTCAGGCCTTAGTGCCTCGTAGATGCCTTTTGAAATTGGGCTGTAGGGGACAGCAAGAGGGAAAGAGGCAGTATGGAAAATGTCATTCATTATTAAAAGATGCTAAGTACAAAAATTTCATTATGTATTGAAAGCAGCAGAATTCACTCTCATTTTTTTACACTGGGGCACAAAAGCATATCTGCAAGAGAAGAATTCACGGCAGACATTTGGGTTAGCACAATCTGGCCAGCAGAGGTACTTGACTGAAGGTTGCCTTAGTGAGGTCACAGTCATGCCAAAAGGTGTCTTTGTCAATGGCTTTTGTTCCACACTGAAGTATTGACCCTTTTTCTGGTAATAACAGCATTAAACCTCTCCAAAGAGTCCTGACTACAACTGAGGGGCGTAATCCCATTAACTGGACAGTTTTAATGAAGGAAACAGGCTTCCCACACACAGTAGTAGAGATGGTGGAATCTAGGGAATACATGAACCAGTATTATTTAACAACTTTGTTCAGGACATGGAGAGTAGGACTGAGAGCAATCTCAGCTGGGTGACACCAAGCTCAGTGATGTGATTGATACTCTAGAGGGAAGGGGTGTCATTCAGAGGGACCTGGACAGGCTTGAGAGGCAGGCCTGGGAAAACCTCATGTTCAACTTCAACAGGGCCATGTGTGGGCTCTTGCACCTGGGTTGGGGCAATCCCAAACATCAACACAGACTAGGCAATGAATGGACTGAGAGACACCCTGGGAAAAGGACTTGAGTGTCCTGGTGGATGAAAAACCAAATATGACCTGGCCATGTACGCTCAGAGCCCAGGAAGCCCAGTGTATCCTGCATCCAAAGCACCATGGACAGCAGGTTAAGGAAGGGATTCTGTCCCTCTGCTCTGCCCTGGTGAGACCCCACCTACAGTGCTGCATCCAGCTCTGGGGCCCAACAAAAGAAGCACATAGGCTCGCTTGAGTGGGGGTAGAGGAGGGCTGTGAAGATGACAAAGGATTGGAGCACCTCCTCTGTGAGGCCATGGTGAGAGATTTGGGGTTCTTCAGACTGGAGATGAGAAGACTTCAAGGAGACCTAATAGCAGCCCTCCATTGTCTAAAGGGGGCCTTCAAGAAGGCAGAAGAGGGACTTTTCATAAGGGCATGTAGTGATAAGGAGGAATGGTTCTAAACTGAAAGAGAGTAGGTTTAGATTAAATGTTAGGAAGAAATTCTTTACTGTGAGGGTGATGAGGCCCTGGCACAGGTTGCCCAGAGAAGCTGTGGATGCTCCATCCCTGGAAATGTTCAAGGCTAGACTGAACAGGATTTTGAGCAATCTGATGTAGTGGAAGGTGTCCCTGCCCATGGCAGGGGGATGGAACTAAATGATCTTTAAGGTCCCTTCCAACTCAAACCATTCTGTGATTCTATAGCATCACTGGGACTAAAAATCAGCTGAAGACATATCCAGGATGCTGAAACCAATGGCATCCAATGATGAAAAAAAAAAGTCCTGAACAGAACACCAGACCTGTTCAGGCTGGTTGAGAACTGCAGTATTTTCAGATGTTTGTTTTGGAAATAAACTTCCAAGAAGCAAAACTATTCTAGGATACAACATATTATTAAGTTCCTATCATAAGTATTCTACATGCTACAATTCTAAAAATGTTGTAGACAGCCAGAGGAAGAGCAAATTTAAGACATAAGAACGTCACAAAATGTCTGAGGAGAGGAATGTATAAATATACTGCTCCCTTGAGTAAGGTTCAGTATCTGGTTCATCAGGCTATTTAGGAGCAACTAATTAAGTGAGGGAGCTGTACAGGCATTAACAAACTGAAAAGAGAAAGAGAAAAAGGGGAATTGTACCAAAACAAGCAGCACGTCACCTTGCAATCAGTTAGCATACCCTCTCCCTGTTATCTTTTGGAGAACAGCCAACATTTAAAGGTTATGCATGCATCACTGAATGGCTACCCCTGTTTGCATGTGAATGCAGTTTTCCTCCTTTGGGGCTGTATTAAAAATTCTTGGGAAAAGCTTAAAATTTTGTGTTAACATAATTCTACTTACAGTATTTCCTAGGCAACTTTATAAGCCTTGTTGCTTCAGGTGTGGTGCAGAAAAACTTTCATGATCTGTTGTCTAAAGGGATGGACAGTTTAGAGCACAAGGGATTAAAAGAGTCTGAACCAGAGGTGCAACAGGCCATTAAAAAGACAGATTTCCCTAGTAAAAGTCTTTTATGAACTGTGAACAGTGACATAACCACTGACAGAATCTTGGTCTCTGCTCATGTGAACATCTTTTATACAAGACAAAAAAGTTATCAGAAACATAAGTTCTGAAACTTATTCTGAATAATAAGTTATCAGAATTTCATGGTAAATGAAGGGAGATCTCAGAAAGAGGAGATGCAGAATATTTACATTTTCCCTGATGACATGTTTTAAAATATTTCACTTCAGTGTAATTTTTTTAGTGATAAACTTCCCTACTCCTTAGGTGATTACATTTTGCATGTCAACTAGAATGCATCTGATTTTTTAATTAGTTAATTGGCTGTTGCAAAATAAGGTGTGCACCAAACCCAGTACTATTTTAAAACTAGCCCTTTTATTAAATGAACAAACCAATCTACTTTAGATTATGACTTTTATCAAGATTAAAGAATTACTTGATCATTTTCTCCTCTTTTTAATAGAAGAAAAATGGGCATTTTTGCTTCTTTATAAACCTCCATCTTTCAGCTTTGAAAGAACTGGACTTTGAATAAAAAAAAATGCTTGGTGCAGCTGGAAGACTTGGCTAGTGACTCTCACTTGTTACCTTTATTTTTACTGAGAAAAGCATTGACAGCAAAGGCTTACTGAGTTAATTTATTCAGCATTGCTTTTAACATAACAAGTAACAGTTCCAGACTAATTTTCAGCCACATAAATATTTTAAGTTTATAGTAAGAACATACATGATTTTAAAGAAAATATAGAAGGCAATTTTAAAATAAATGGCCAGAAAAGGAAATCAGTGGTGTTGGACATAGATGTTCATGTGAGAAAGCACAGAATGGTGAAACTAGCTGGCTTTTCTACTATCTTTTAAACATTTGACAAGTTAACATGGAGAGGCTAGTTCAATACTGTACAAATCACAACTTAGCTTTCTAAAAATTAGCTTTCCCTTCTACAAGTAAACTCTGATCTTCAAAGCTCTGCAGGGGGTCTGTGTCCTTTAAAATGTGATTTCATAAGCAGCTTAGGCAACTTAATGATTAATTTTTTTTTAATGTACCTATCATGCTGCTGTTTACCAGGGCCAACTGAATTTGCTGAACTGGCCAGAGCTGGTTTTTTGACTTGATTTTGGAGGACTGACATTGCAGGAGACAGGCAGCTGACCCACCTCACCCTCTGTGTGCTCATGAGTGCTGATAGGAAGGATGGTCAGGAATGTGCTAATGAGGGCACCAGCTTCAGTCAAATCCCTAAACCACAGCCTTCAGTTGGGAGGGTCCTCCAAATGCTCATGTTAAAGCAGAAAATACACAGTTCACCCAAATACTGTCCTTAATTACTTGGCTTAACCTTTACACATCAGTATTTTGGAGATAAACATGGAACCATGGCAAGAATCTCAAGATTATGCCAAGGAAATCTGCACTGACTGTCCTTTGCTTTCAGGAAACCCACCCCAACAACATTTTTTACAAAAAGGTTATTTCAAGGGGAAGGACTGATGGGGTGGTGACTGTATTATCCACCAACCCTCTGCATGCAAGGCAGGGTCTCTCCTCTGCTAGGCAGGCTGTGTGCCTTTTTCATCCTCCAGACTCCCTGCCCATTAAATTGGCTCTATTTTCTCTGTTTAAAGAGCAGACAGCTTATTTGTGCTTCAACACTTCCCAAGCAGATGAGGAGCACCTATCTTCCTATCTATGACGTGTCACATTCTCAGTAAGTGACTTGCACCAGTGGGATGAGTGCTTCAGGTTAAGATGCCTTGCACAATTTATTAGAAAAGTGCCAACTACAGTACCAATATACAGGGACTTACACTAAGAGCTTCATTGAAAATTTCATTTTCATTCATAAAATTTTATTTTCATTTTTGGAATACCATTTTAGCACAGAGCTAAAGGCTAATGTATCAGTAGCAGACAGACACACTGAAATTTCATCAGGGGATAATGAAAAAATGCAGTAAATTAGCTACATAGGTATTTGAAGTGCATCTGAATTATACTACATTCATTTCTTGTGTTTGTTTCATTCTCAAAAAAAATGCATCACGGGCTTTCCTTTAAACCTCTTATATTTTTTCTTTGTTGTTACTAAAACAGAACTGTGACCATTTTTTATTGGTATTGCTATTATAAACCCGGTTTCTGAGAGAGTGGGTAACTCATCTCTCACTGGATTAAAACCTTTGTACAGTTTCAGGCTACACAAGTCTGTTTGGTTGAAGGGAAAGAAAAGGGTTGATTCTGTTTGTATTTTCAGTTCAAAAGCACCATTTTTTCCTCTTGACTTTAGATGTATATCATGTTACCTTGAGGCTCAAGACCATTAGATGAACATACGTGATCTTACATTACCCCAGGGCACACACAGAAAACCTCAACACAAACCATCTCCCTCAGCTGCCCCAAGGGAAAGATGACAATACAGTGGCAAAGTTCTTTACTTTGAAACATGAATAATCTCACAAAACAAACATTCTTCCACAAAGATGAGAGACAGTTTTTACTTTTTTTTTTCTTTTAACCCTTCTAGTAACTGTAGCAACTTATGATCGCAGTGGTGACACAACCACAGATGTGTGTCAGCCAGCTGACTTCATAGATAAGAGTCAGAAATGGTGTGTTTACAGCACATTGGCAGGGCATTTGGATGAAGACTTGGGAAAGAAGAAGATGAAGGATCACTTGACAGACAAACTCACACTTTTAGGAATAAAGAAATCTCCCCTTACCTGAGACATTCTTTCACGATGCTTCGCTTCAAGCCTCTCCTTGGCTTTCTGGAAATGTGCATGTTCATTCTCATCTCCAGGTGTCTCCAAGTATTTGTCAACAGCATCAGGAGTGCTAGCAGCTGTGGTAGGGACTGATGTAAGATTTGGAGGTGGAGAGAGGGAGGGAAGGGAGAAGAAAAGCAGAATTTCTACTTTAGTATGGGAAAAATTTAGCTGGACTAATAAAGAAGCATCTGTTCTAACTTCCATCAGAATACAGCCATCTATTTAGCTTCAGAGGAAGACACAGAAGCAAGGTTTAGACGAACATGTCAGATACAGCAAATACATACAAATACATCAGGATTCCTTCCCCCTCCCTCACCCCATTTTTTAAACCAGGAGAAGCTCTGCAGAGTAAACAGAATAATGTACTTGAAACAGGTTAGTAACTGCGGCCAAAAGAAAAAATTCAAATAAGAAAAAAAGCCTGGCAATGAATAAAGTCCAAAAGCCAGCAAAAAGCCCTTTGCAAAGTTACATGCTTTGTACTTAAGTTTATTTTTAAAAGGTAAATTGTAACACATAAGTATGAATGCGAATCCCCTTTAAAGCACTTATGGATCCCACAATACCTAAGGAAATACCTCAAATCCTTCCCTTAGCAACAGTTTGGCTTCACAGATAGTCACTTTATTTGTAACAACTTTGATCAAAAAATTCCTCACAAAGGCTGGAAATAATCAGCAAGCTTGCACTAATTGCCAGCCATTGCTGTTGTACAACTAGGAAATAGCTGTGACACTGGTAGTGCATTAGGGGTAATTCAAGCAAAGTGAGCAGCAGTTTCCTCACTATGCAGTGATATCCAACCCCTACTTGGCAAAGACTGATTCTGTTTTCCTTTAAAATGTTAGAATTGATGTAGTTGGTATGGCAGCAAACAACAGGTAGCTTGAAAGAGTTTAGTGAAATCCCTCAGAGACTCCTTGGAGATAAAAAAAACCCACCCAACAAAACATACCATACTCCTATTATTCCTGATCCATTACCTTAATTACAGGTGATACTTGCCATCTAAACTAGGGTTTAAGTTGAATTTTCTCAAATAAAAAGCCTCTTGTGTAAGAACTTCAAGATACATTTCCTACCCACACAGAGCTAGAACTTGGCAATCACGCCTTTCATGAATACAACTTTTCACCAGCCCTGACAAATACAACTTTGCCTTGCTGATATCCATTCAGCATTCATCCATTAATGGCTCAAATCATGCCTCTCTGAGTTCTTTGATGCACTTCATGATTGGGAGGAGGTCCCCAAAGCAAAATTTCTTCAAGCATCCTTGCAATACTCTGTTGCAAGGTCATTCTCTTCCAACTTACCATAAGCTTAAATATTTATGAGAGAAAAAAATCATTAAATTCTTCACGTGTTGCATCAAATCAGAACAAATCCAAGACAGAAGTATTTTCCTGAACATGACTTCTGCCAAGGTTGTAAACAAGAGTTATCAAGTTCCACAGAGTAAAAACCAAAACAAAAAATGCTGGGGTTAGACCCAGCAAAACAAGTTACAGTTAACATTGCCTACAACAATACCTTATATTAATAAAAGTTTTAGTGTTTGAAATTAGTAGTAGTCTTACTCTTGAGTGTGAAAGCACTTGCATTATTTCCTTTTTAAATCCTAAACTTCACCCACTTACTTATTAAAAGCTCCAGTACATGTGTGGTTCAAAGGTGAAATAAAAGTGCAAATTTATATAGATGAAGAAACTGTAGGAACAGAAATCAGTCACTTGCATCCTACAACTAAAGGTTGTAATCAAAATTAACAATTTAAATAGATGATATTAGAAGTCACAGTTCTTTAATGCCCTAGACACTGGAAGTTGGCATGCAAGTTTAGCTGCCAAAACATTTTACTACTTGCTAACTAGGGACATGTCAACATCCCAAACAAGCCAACAATGGATAACAGAAATGACTGACAACAGAAGTATCATCTTATAAGCTGCTGCTGTAAAAGGTACAGATCTTTATTCACAATACACCTCTGAAGAAAAATTAAAGTGGGCAGTATCTGCCACTTAAATATCACCAAGAGATTTAGCAAATTTGGAAGTTCACAGTATTTAGTCTAGAGAATAAACACTACTGTACCTAAATTCACCCAAAAACCTGCGATAGTGCTCTAAAATGATCAAAAAGAAAACCACGTGTGTCAACATTTAAACTTCCTACTAAGTTTCAGGGTTTATGTAAGGAAGGAGGGAACTGACAGCAGTGAACCCTGTTGGTTCCCTCTGTTGTGAGCCACAGAAATTCAGTACTATAATAACTGCCCCCCCACACTTATAATAGGTCATTTTAATGATATGTCAAAATTTTCAAAAACTGATTGTGCCACCAGAGTACAACTCACTCCCATTTTGAACGAGGAACAAATGAGAACACGGTGTCATTATCTTGTGGTGATTTTATGATAATACTGTATTTCCCTATCATTTGCTTGATGCCCAGAAATGGGTCCCATATCTTTAAGCTGGGTCTGAGAGAAAGAGGGGGAAGCCGAGCGAATTCTCCAGCGCGGTTTGTGTTCAAGGACTCGCACACTCCCCCACGTTCTCACTGCTGCAGAGCCAAGGGAGACATTCCTGCTTTTAGCTGGCCTGTTAGCTGAGGCAAGAAATTTTCCCAGGACTGCACACCGAAATCCTCTGGAACTTCTTCTTCTGGAACTGTTCAGCCTAGGTGTGATCTGAGAACCAGATCATCGGACCCCATGGACCAGCAGGAAGGCTGAGGGGACGCTGCATCCCAGCCTTAGACCTCGGGAGGGGCCGAGCCAGCTACAGAGGGAACTCTAAATCAACCAGCTTTCTCTGCATCGAGGAGTTTTAATATTTTAACAGTTATTCATTTTCTCTGCGTGCCATGCAGGCACTCTGCTTGTTAAATAAATAGTTCTTTTCATTTTCATCCAAGAAATTCTTTTTGTATTGGTGGGGGAGGGAGTGCTGAAACCTGCCTCTTATGAGGAGACATTCATTTCAGGACGTTTCCTCCTAAACTTGTCTCAAACCGAGACAGTCATGAATTCCACTCAGCTCTGATGGCGGCAGGAGCTGCTGGGAGAGCTGTCTGAGAAATGAAGCACATTCAAGAGAACGGATTTACCCAGCTTTAAAGTCCCCAAGTTAAGAATTTAATATTAATGTAATTTCAAAATAGCACTCACTTAAAAAAATGTATTTCCTATAGCTTTAAGGATGTTTAAAATGTAACAATTAACAGACAAGTAAAAAAATTAGTACAATAAATTACTTCTTAGTATGATAATAAGACAGAAATTTTTCCTTTGGTAACAGCAATATGGTTGCTTATTCTTGTCAATATATACTAATTCTGAGGCCATTAAATCCAAATTAACTGCCTGACAGATTCTATGACTTCAAAGGAGCCATTATGGGCAGTCACACAGTAGAAGTTTGAATCATTATATTGAACAGAAACCACATACAGTACTGAACATTCTTATTAAAAATCAGTAGAGACTGAGCATGTGGTCTGACAGGCTGAAGGAATTGGTAACATCATCCTCAAAGCCTACTACTTCTAAGGCAGTTATGTATAAATTTCAATGGAGCTGGGTGATATATGAAAAAAAATATGACAGCAGTAGCTCCTACCCAACAGTTAAATCATTTCAGTCAGACCTCAGAGCACCAGTCAAATCCACTGAACATGGAGGCAGTCTAAGGCTTTGCACAGCAGGACAGACCCACCTTTCCAGATCAAGGCAAAGAGACTTAGCAAGAAAGCAGAATAAAACATGCTTTCTAAAACTTTTCTTTTTTTTTAAGAAAAAGTGTTCAGGATATTAGTATTCAGATTTCACAGTATATGGGTATTTGTGACAACAGAACATCCTCACATTTTGGTTCAGTCCAGTTTATTACCAGAAAACCTGACACATCCCACACTTTCACCCTTCGCCCACTATACAAGAGAAACCCAATGCAATCCACTATTTCATATTACTCTGTACAATCTTAACTAGTTTATCCTGAAAAGCAAACCATAGCAAGAAAAAGGAAAGATGTGCTTTAGCATCCATCTTGCTTCCTGCCTAATAGAGGCTTGATTTTTTTTGTTTTAATAGCACACAAGGGAGCAACAACAATCTGAACTTTGGAGAGAAAAGAAATAAAGAATGGAATAAATCCATTCATAATAATGAAGTGAGGAGGAGGAGGCACAAAGATCAAATAGAAAGACTAAATTAAGGGTGACAGTGGGGGGAAAAATGACAGGAGAGAACAGGAGTGGCCTTGATGGAAACTATTCTCCACTGTTTTTCTTTTCTTCTGTGAGACTGGGGTGAGGGTGGTGTCTGTGCTACCTCTTTCAGCAACATTAGATTAGTACTAAACATAAGACATCATTTCAGTGGTGAAACTTATTATATTCAGCACTTCCAATTATTTTCATTACCATTTCTAGACAGCAAAAATACAAAGAATAAGGAGAAACAGCATGGTGAGACTGAAACAGTACATGAAACTAAAAGAAAAAAAAGTTACTTCAGGAACAGAAATAACAGGTGTACAGATGAGGGTATAGAACACACAGACATAACACTGAAAACCAGGAAGAAAAATATAACTGAAACAGCCTGGAAAGTGTATCCTCATAGACTCAACTCTTGTTTGAGAAACTACTGAAGAAAAAAAAAGTCAGGAAAAAAAACATATGGGAGATAAAAAATCAGTTGGAGTTGTGCAAATAAAGTCAAGCAAGTCCAAGTACTCAGCCTAACTCCATTGTCCTTAAAGAGAAAATTACTTAGACCAAAAATATGGAATTCCAAAATAAACCAAAAGAATCATGGAAATGGTAATAGTCTTGTCATTGTTTTGTTGAAATGAATCTGAGGAAAAAACCACGCAGCCAGACAACAACTTCCATGAGACAGAGCAGAATCTCCTGAGCAGAAGAGAAGATAATTTATCCTCCTGAAGAGAGGATGCAATCAGAGACAAATTGCGTTTTGCTTCTCTGGAAGTAACTTACCTAACACAGGAACTTAATGGTTCAAAATGTTCTTCTGTTAGTAAATACATTAGACCTCACTCCAACCTCTTGCACAGATTTCCCCCTTCACTACATCATCTGTCTTGTTGCTGAAGCTGATCACGGTTCATGAAGTATCCTCCTCACTCCCATCATGGCAGATTTCCCCATGTCCCTTCCCTGGAGCTCTGCCATGAACAGCTCTAGAAGACGCTGAGATAAAATGCAGCTGGAGTATCAGTGCAGCAATCCTGCCTCCAGGACTGCTCTTGCTTCTGCTCCAATAAAATACAGGTCAGCTCCTCCGCTCCATAACACACATAGTACCCCTTGCTAGGGTTCTTCATTTGTTTGTGTGCATTTTTACCCTTACTGAACCCTTTAACCTACTTAACTTAAAATGCTCCCAGGCCAAGTTTGGAAAATATTTTACTAAAAGGAGTCCTAAGATGCTGCTTGTGTTCTGCTTCTCCGTGCCCTGTGAGCAGGCAGGGCAGTGAGACCTGTACTCACTCTTTAATCTGTCAGATGTAAATGTCAGCTGATGCTCTCCCAGGAGTACCTGCTTGCAAGGCAGATTGGGAGGGGAGTGTACAAGAGGCTCTCAAAACAGAACCCATCTGATAAAACTAACACTTAATTTATCAGCTTCAACGGTGTATGGTGGAGAAAGTCACCACTCTCAATCAGTGCAAACACACGTTTTTCAGCAAAAACCATCATTAAAACATACGGTTGAGTTAAAGGAAGTGGAAGGTGATTCACATCCATGTGCACCACAGCCCTAAGGGAAATGTAAAAAATCAAAATTTTTTCATTTCTCCCCTTTTCATTGCAAACACACACAAAGATTTCAACCAAACCAAAACCAAACAAAGCCAGAAAAATCTGGAAATATGCATTCTAGTATTTTTTAGCTTTGAAAAAAAAATAGAAAGGTCAGAAATACATGAGAATACACTGTAAAAACCATGAGATAATTTCAAACTTACCTGAGGCTCCCCTTAAGTTAGTGTTTTTTCCTGCACATGCATTGTACGTGCACACACACAGACACATGAAACGTCAGTACGCTTTGACAGAGAGCAGAGAGAAGATGGGTGCAAAGGCCTCGCCCGAGGAGGTGTTAAGCCACAGGCCCCCTACTCAGAACCCGCCTACAGTGCCAAGAAGTCACCCACTACCATGCCGGGTTAGCAAGAGGCCGAGGAGGCCTGAGTGGTGAGCAGAGGTGTGGATAGACCGCGGCTGGGGTTAGTGAGAGCCCAGGCCCGCTCCCCGCACGGCGGGCGCCGCGGAGGGCACTTACTGATGCTGCCACAGACCGCCATGCAGTATTCCTCTGAGTCAAAGTTGTTCCGGTTCCCACCACAGCCGCCGTAAAAGAAGGGCGCGCACTTTCCTTCGGCCACGTCAAAGTACCAGCGGGAGATCATCGCGCGGCACGGCCCAGTCTCAGCTTGCTCAGAGCACACCTCTAGTCACAGGAGACCCGGAGGAACCACATTTAGCATGGAAATGGAATCGTCTCGGCTTCTTAATTAGGTGTCTCTCTGTGCCCACACACTCAAGCAGGGAAGGAGATGCACCAAGATGGTGCTTTAGGAGGAGATGCACCAAGGAGGAGTTTTGAGGAATAGGAAACCCTTCCGCAGAGATAATGAAGGTAAGTTTTGAACTGACTCAGATTCCTGCCACAAAGGCTCCTTAGCCTGCCTATACCTGATGTTTTTAGCAACTTTATATGTACACATGGAGAGGTGTTGCCCTGAAACAAATGTGGAATTTCATCTGCTTTCAGGCCAGAGGGGTACAACCACCAACTGACGGGGGGTTTGCTGATACCTCTGGGCAGATTCCTGCCCAAGCAGCTTACTTGGTACCTGAAAGGAAACATCTGCAAGTAGAAGGAGACACATTTTCTCTTGTTCTTTTTTATGTCTATATACCCTCCCTGACCAAATTATACAAAAGAAAACAAACAAACAGACAATTATTTATGCATTATAGTGGAAGACAAATTCTCTTTTGACACCTATTTAAATGTAGCCAGTGATGAAGAAACTCCCTTTTGCAAGCCACCCAGCACAGGGTTTTTAATTCACAGTTCAAGGGTTCACTTATAAAATTACTGCTGTAGCTTGAATCATCCATGGGAGGAAATCTCATCCCCAGTGAATATACATAGAGGAAAAAAATTAAAATTATTTGTGCTTTTGTTTACTGTGAGCTGCCAGAGTCTCTGCCTACACTCTGTAACACAGGGAAACCTGAGGGAAGAACTGAACCACACAAATTAAAGGAAGACAAAGCAAATTCTGCCTGCAATTTGGAGTTCAGCCAATTACACATGTAAACGTATAGCCCTTTACCAATAATGTTCCAAACAGACAAAAACAGTTTTATCTTTCAATGTGCTGCACAAGCCATTTCAAATATACATAATATGAAACACCAATAAACCCCTCATTTACTTTCATCCCACACTACCTGGCAAACAAATTGCCATGTTCAACTAGAGGCTTCTAAATTCTCTGCATAAATTTGAATTTTGTGAAAAGCAGATTCGTAAGGGTTGAAAGGTAGGAAGAAATATCAGTGGACTAGCACTGGAAATCCCCTGCAAGCTCATCACCTCTCAGATGTTGGTTACAAAGAATCCTGCTTTTCAGTGTCTGTCCTGATCTGTCAATTCACTATCCTCAGAAGCACTACTACTTATAAATAGGTTTTTCTGTCCAATTGTCAGTGGCATTACATCCTACATTTCCTTAAATATACAATATAGGTACAATTTTACATGCGTTTAACTTATTCACATATTCTAACTATAAATAATGTCAAGAATCAATTTCAGGAAGCATACATTTAGTCTGAGAGAAACAGATCCAAGAGTATGCAACCATCAAGAATGTGCTAAAAATGCTGCGCTTCTGTACGAAGAAATTAGGGGAAAGGAATACTGAGTTTTTTACTTGAGGAAAAAACCAAAACAAATATCATTAATTGCACAGCACATTAATTACAATTAATTGTATTGATACCATGATGACCTTTCGCCTTTTCTTTTATACCCCTTTTATATACTCTTTCTATATTCTTAGTGCTTCTAGTCCACATTCTTAGACTTAATATTTTGTTAAGCCAAGAGACTAAACATCCTGGAAGCCTCGTAGTGAGGGGTCAGAAAGCCCCAGATACCAAGGTCCTCTCTAAAACACATTCTATAAACTAAGATAAGCCCATCCAGGGAAAAGTTTCTCAGGGGTGGGGGGTTCACATGAGCCTCCCATTGGGGAATCTTTGATAAATATGCTGATTTGTAAGGCCTATAATTTTATACCCGATTCATCATGGGTGTGCATTCCGGTGTGCTCTTCGGCGCATTCCACCCAGATGTGGTGTACCTAAGGATCCTTAAAATAAATACTGAGGTAAAAACCCCTTTTTCCCTTCTAACCGTGCTTAGCTCTTAATTTTAAGACCAGGGAAAGGCATCAGTATATTACCATATTATAGTTAGTGGCTGCCGACAGGCCCTGATTTATTTTAAAATCAAATCCAGCCACAACACCCAATTATACAGCCAAATCTTGACAGAAAGCTAACTTTACAGTCTAGGAAAAGCTGTCACATGTCAATTAAAAATTAATAGTGACTTCTGACATAAAACAGACACATATAATCAAAAGAATTTTTACTGACAGGAAACGTAATTTCTGAAAATACAAAGGTCTCAACAATTTAGTCTTTCTTATTTAATGCTGATTGTGAGCCAGCCTCTAGCCACACAGTAAGCACCTTCTAGGTTCCCCGCAAAATATTTGTTTTGCTATAAAGACTGATTTATTTTGCACTGTTATCAGGTTGGAAACTGTTTACAGATTTAATCCGTAATTTCCTATAGGTACCTCTCTCACAGAAATAGCAACAGAGATTTGAATGTGCAAAAGCAAAGGTAATTGTCCATCAGACTGGACTTTGGAACTGGCTCTTCAGTAACTAAGTCATTTATACAATCTGAGGATGCACTTGAAGAAGTGTTCAGTAAACCACGGAGTAACATATTAAAAAGAGCAAGCCTGAAGCTTTGCAGCCCACGTTGTGGCTGCCGACAGGCCTCCTGCCTGACCTGTCACCTCCCACCAGGGGAGGGACATCCTTCCCTCCAGCCTGCACTGCCAACCCTACTGCTCTTGCTGAGACCTACGTGGTACTTAGGTCACCACAGAGAGAAATGCTCTATTGTCTTCTAATGTTTATGACCTAAATGGAGAATAAACAAGCGAGGGGGAGTGCTCTGGTTTATTGTTTCATGACTGCTCTTTTTGAGGGAAGCGTGGTGCCAGTCCAGTCTAGGAAACTGGTCACTGCTGTCATTCATCCCTTTCCTAATGTCACCACCCCTGTCTGACATTCTCTGTGGAGGGCTCAGAGCAGCATTTTTAAACCAGCTTCTATTCTTGGGGAATGGCCATCACTCCTGTTTGTGGGCTAGATGCTCCTCCCATGCCTCCCTATATCCCCATCCATCACTTGTCCTTACAAGAAAAAGCCATTGCATTTGGTTCTCAGCTGCAACACATCAGTTGAGAAGATAGGGAAATTCAATGGGTTTTCTTGGGCTATTAATCCAAACACCACTTCCCCTTCCTTCCGCTGCTTCCAAGTGTAGCAATTAATGTCTAAGAGGGGTGAACCACAGTATTTTAGCAGATACTAGGAGCAGGCAGGAAGCATGCACTGCTAAATGATTAACCAAAAAATTAAAAGCTGTCTTTGCTTCGTATTTTAACTCTGTTGTTGAAAACTGAGGCAAAAGATGAGTTACTTTTTGCAAATGTGCAATTCAGTGTTACTTGATACCACAAATAATTTGTATCCAGTACAGCATTAACAGTGAGCTCTGGTTTGTTTAAGGAACTTGTTCACTCTTCCCCCTCCGAAGACAAACTTTTGCTGTTAGCTTCAAGAAATTGGATACAATTAAAGATGACAAGCCTTTACCACAACCCAGGTGCATGAACAGTTGCTTTTAGACACTTCAGAGTTTTCAAACCATCCTACTCCAATAGTCAAATTTCTCTCATCCTGTGTCCTAAAGCACAGGTGCCAATATCTGTTCTCCAAAACCTTAGACATGACAAATTACTTTTGAGATAATCGGGAAAGTGTAATTCAACTTTCCCCATTCCAAGCTTCTTGTCCTTATTCCAGCATGTTGGGGCAAACCCAGTTGTTTCTAACCAAGCAAGCAACACTCCCTGAAGGACAGTGCTGTGGCAAAGCTTGTTTATTTGCTTTTAAATTAAGTAGTTGAATACTGAAAACTAATCAGTTACATTAAACATTGGCACTGACTGTGTTCGTTTTTCTTTGAAAAGCACAGACTTCAGCACCCTACGAAATACAGTCTTCAAGTATGTGGACATTGATTTATACTGGCTTTATACAAAGTACTTCCATAAGCACTCATTTACCAAAATGCTGTAAGTAGAGCTCATTAGAATTTATGTGCAAACATTTTAGATACTTTTGATGATAATTTTTTACAGAGGGAAATATAAAATATGGTTCTGAATGGCAGTTTAAATTCTTCATTACCATTTTTTCCTGCTACTTGAAGAAAACTGATTTCAAATCAAAGTGAAATTATAATTGCTTTATTTCAAAATCTCAACTCCACACTTTTTTTTCTGTATGAGACTTAAATTCTTAACAACAACATTTTCTATTGAGAAATTGGAAATAAAATGTAATCTTCTAACAGGGAGAAGAATTAAAGATACATTTACATATTTATATCACTGTAAATATCAAGTTTACTCAATACTTTTTCAGGATTTGAATTTATTTACATGATCATGAGAACTAACTAAGCTCATTTAATGCTGGCAGTCAGCCCCAAACCTTAAATCAGAAATTAAAATTTAAGATATCTAGGAAAAAAAGGACCAACAGGTGAAGTTAGGTTACTAACTCTGCCCTGTCTTGGAAGTTGGTTTCCCATGTCTAGTTTACACCTCTGAGAAACCTATTTACCTTAACGCTACAGAAGAAAGGTACCATCATGATGGCTTATAAATTCTGAAGGGTCTTGGAAATGGAAAACGTATTGATGAGCCTTTCTGTACCACCAGCCCTGCAAGTTTGAAGCTGATATAATCAAGTACACACAGCTAAATCATACTGGGGGTCTGAACCAGCCCACTTGCAATGGTGTGTGTTTGCTGTCCGTTCAAACTGTGTCACCATCACATGGGACCTGAACACCTCTTATATGAGGACCTCAAACACTCAGTTGCTTAAGTATATGGGATCAGATCTTTTATTTCACTATTCATATCTTGCTAAAGAACAGAGTAAGTAACTTATAAATGCAAGAGAGGCCAAAGGAATGAACCTCTCAAATATATATCATGAGGTATGTGCTCCCCTTCTTCATGCACTAGTATATAAAATATCACAACTGGAGTAATTTTGGCTTCCATATCTTCAGGAATTGAGCTACTGTTTGAGGATAATAATATGCATGCCTCTATATTAGTCTTTATTTTTAAACTAGCTGAGAAAAATTAGGCAAGAGCAAATGCACTATTTTTGTTTTAGTTATACTCTTTGTGTTCCAAAAAGGCACAACTGTTTTTACTCAATGAATCAATCAAAAGGGAATATCTGAAGATAATTTCACTGAAACAAAACTTCCTCATCCTGAATATATGGTTAGAAGAGGCAACTAAATTTTAATTTGAGTATTCAAAGACAAGAGCTAATTTCAGAAGAGGTTTTTGGAGTTAGGAGAAGACAGCTGTGAAGCTGGCACATGCTCCAGGACTAAAGTTGGTGCACAAGCTACACAATTGCTAAAATTCTTTTTCACAGAGAAAAGTTAAAAAAGCAAAATGATGACTTCTCAATGCAATACTGAGGACAGCTCCTCTAAAGCTGTTAAATACCCTTAAATTGTAATTTCCATCCTGTGTAATCAAGATTGAATTTCTCTCTATAATGTTTATTCTTAAGCTACTGCAAGGGCATATTTAGAATATTAAAAAAAGTTTCATGGTTTACTTAGCTAGAATACAAAGCCTCATAATTCTGAAGCGGAACAAATATGTGAAAATATATTTTGGAACTTTGGAACTAAGGTCCTGTTAAGTTACCACTGATGGCCAGAATGCAAACAAAAAACCCAGCTTGATTTTAAATCTAGGTTAATGTAGTTTCATGAATTTATGTGTTTTAGAAAAGGTAGTATTTCCACATAACATCACAATTCTGCTAACATGACATGACAGTGAGTATGAGGATTAGCCCAGAAATGCATTCCAATCGTTTTATACAGCAAAATCTTCAGTAAAAAAAAAAGCAATTAATTTCTGCTTCAATATAATAAAATGACATTTTCTCTAAGGAAACAGATACTTGTTAATTTTTTCTGGTAGGATATATTTCAAATGAATCTACTCTCCACCTTCCAACTTTACATAAAATAACACTATTATTGTGTTTAGTATTTCAGTACTTTTGCCCTTGATCCAAAAATGTAATAGTATATTGCATCTCCATCAACAAGATCACCAGATCATAAAGAAGATTGCCTCCAACGGCAACATATCATAAAGTATTATATTATGGTGGAGTAGCTATATTTAATTTTAATTTAAATTAATATGTCTAATTAAAAGCTATAAATGCAAATCCATTAGGTTAATTTTATCAGCCCTTGTTCATAAATTAGAGTAGATGATCATTCTTAATGAAGATCTCATAGCAAAAAACCCCAGTGGATTTATCCTAATGTGTACTATTTATATAGCAACCAATCACGTCTTCTTGATATGAAATGCAATCACACATCATCCCTCTCCAGATAAAGCATACTGCATAGACTTGGAGCCAAGGAAGAAGAAAAAGGAACTACTACTACAGTACAAAGATGATAACCTTTTGAAGAAGAAAAGTTGCCCTGGTAAGCTGTGGACTTCCCATCCCTGGAAGTGTTCAAGGGCAAGATGGACAGGGCTTGGAGCAACCTGGTCTACAGTAAGGTGTCCCTGCCCATGGTAGGGGGTTGGAACTGGGTGATATTTAAGGCCCCTTCCAACCCAGGCCATTCTATGATTCCATGAAAGTGGGGCAAAGCTATGGAGTGTGGAAAAAAAACCCCAATTAATGTAGTATACACTACAAATATCGTCCCAAAATTCTCAGCTGACAGGTCTGGCAATCAGGGTTAATCTCCCTTGCTTTGGAATATATGGTAGGAGTCACTGAATAGATTTTAAGTCTTTCGGACAAAAAACTTCAGTAAAACACCACTTATGATGGATCAATGACACTAAAACCTACCATACCAACATCAGGTTACTTTCCTCTGCTAGGAAACCAGCATATGGTCTCTCACTTGCAGCTCCAGACTGTAAATACAGTTAAAATGTCACATGAAGCAGCACTGCTTAGATTCTTCCCTAACTGCCTAAAGAAATCCAGCTGAATTAGAGAAGCTAAAACCCACTGATAAAGGGCAATATTACACTGCTGGAGGAGGCAGGTGAGGCTTATGCTGCTGATTCCTCCACATCTGCTGGCAGGTGAGCAGGGAAGCTGCCAAGTGTTTTGTGCCAGGCTGTTGTGCTGACCCCACTGCTCTCCTCTAATGAGGTCTGATTGACTGATGTTGATGGGAAGCACTAAGCCAAAATTGCTTTTTCTTTGTTGTATGCCGAGAGAGACTAATTTTTCTTATCACCTGCCATGTCCTTCTGCTGTCCTGTGCAGGAACACGGCAAAAACAAAAGCACAAAAAACTGCACATGATGGGGGAAGCAGTGCTCCTGCTTGACTCCATCACACGCTGGAAAAGTCAAAGGGAACCTGGATCCTCAGGAGCAGCTCTGCAACACCCATGACACCATTGCAATGACAGCAGAAATTAAACCACTCCCTTGCCTAAATCCTGACCAGCAGAGTCACTTCCCTTGCTCCACATAGAGACAAAAATCAAGAGCAGGGCTTCATAAATGAGTCATATTTTCTCCAGCACAAATTCAATGCTAACATCTTCCCGTGACCAAAGGTGAAAAACATAGATTTGACAGTAATTTCACCAAAAGAATCCCTGTAATCTCAGAGCCACAATCATCTGGACTTGACATCTGAAGCCTAGCAAGAGCACATCTAAAAGTTTAAACTGGGTGTGCTGCTAGTCCATATGAATTTAGAGTAAAGATGACCTCTAACAAAAGGTAGGAAAGTGAATACAGGCAAATACTGGTCTATGGAAAGTTTATGCACATTTTTAAATTAACACATAGAAATGTGGTTGCTGCAGAAACTGAATGAAAATACTATCCTCCTGCCAATGGACCTTTCTCATTCTCTATGCAAGACTAATTTCCTTTTCACTGAAAATAAGTTTGTAAGTGGTTCTACTACTACAATTTTGGTCACAATTCATTAAAATATGCACAGAAATAAAACTGCCTGAAAAATTGATTCTACAATAGCTCAAGTATCTTTTAAGTATAACACTGCATTTATGCCTTTTAATTATTTATGGATGATGGCAACCATTGCACTGATTTGGCAGAGAAAGGGCTCAGTACCAGCCCACAATTAGATCCTTCTTACTTAAGGCTTTACAACAGCTGTTCATATTAGAAAAGCAACTCCTCCTAAATTGGATAAACCCACTCTCTGTGTTCTTTAATGCTAAAGACATAATATTAGTTACAGCTTCATAAAACTGGCTGTAAAGGGTTGTGAAGAGCATCCTAAGATATGATTTATGACCAGTGCTTGGGCAAGGCAGCCTGGAACAGAGCTCAGTCCACATGAATGAAGCTCTGACATTTCAATCCTTCTAGAAAGGCTTTCAAGGTGTCTCCAAAGACCACTTTTTAATACACACGTTCTCAACAAGATCCCTCTGCCTCTTTCATTTACAGTGACAGTGACGAACTTTTGCTTTTGCATCAGCAAGACACGCACCACACAAGTTCCTATGCTGGATCTGCTGCCTGCACCGGGAGGACAGGGACCCTGTAGGAAGCTTTCTCTTGCGTGTAGCAAGCGAAGCAAAAGCAAGGATCAAGGCTATGTCATTTGGACACTTCTACTTTAATAAATAAGCAAGCACTTTACACAGTGCAGCTCTGTCAGGTACCACTTACTCTCCAGGACAGTCCCTACACCATCCGTGCCCCGGGAAGGCTGAAGGTCAGGAAGCCCAAAGGTTTGCAGCTGAACTGTGCTGAAAACTTGTACTGGTAACAGACTGCCCTCACCTCACTTGCACCAATGCATATTTCCCTCACAGTCACCCAAGCTGGGAAATGTTAGACTTGGGAAAAATAGTATGCTACCATTTCATGATCAGCAAATATATACATTTCTAAAGGGCTTCTAAAAGGTTGCTTCAGTAGTTCACCTCATCTTTCATATGTATTATATTCAGGTGATTGTACTCTACTTTCCTGAAAGCTATAAATCTTAACCTCTTTGAAACATCACCCTCAGTAAAGAAACATGTTCTACCAAACTTGTAATTTTCATTCATCCAAAATCCCATTAAAATCAAGTGTATTTTTCTTTTTTTTTTCCCCTTTCAATATTCATTTACCAGCGAGAACAGGGCATTTTATCCCCAGGTGGTAAAAGCTCACATATGAAAATACATTTAATTGGTTTAAAGATTTAAACATTAACTCCTCCCGCCCCCTCCTCACTGAAAAGGCTCTCCAACAATTGAGTAAAACACTTAACAGTTATATAAGACAGAAACACACAAGACTGAGTTGCCACGCTTAGAGAGAAACATTTGCAAGTGATTTTAGCAAAGCTTTAGTGCTCCATGTAGAAAAATACAACCAAGAAACTCTGCTTTTCCAAAGCATCCCCTGGGCATCCTTCTGTACCCTGGTGTGATAAATTGTAGCCAGCACCCTCTGCTTTGACAAACATTGGAACGAACCACAGCTCAAGAGAAAGGGACACTGCCACATGCAAAATGTGGGACTCACAACCACTGGAGCCCCAAGAATCCCCAGTGGCAGGGGACGGGGAAGCATGGGGAGAGGAAAGGAGGCAGGCCAGATGTTTTCTGCCTCATTTCACAACTGTCCTGATTTCTATAATTTCCCCTCTGCCCCTTGCATGTCACAACTCCTTTCTTTTCAAATGTAGTGTTTAATCTCATTTCCTGCCACCATCTCCAGCATTTATCAGTAAAGATGTAAGCAATGTAGAAAAACTGGGATCTATTTTACTGAGATTTACACCAGACTGAACTGTATTATTAAAATAGAAAAATAAGGATAATTAATTTCAATATGCATTGTAGGAGAAATGTGGCATTTAAAAATACTGTGTTGCTATGCTGCCCATGAACTAGGGTAAAATTCAAAGTTTAGAATGCAGTCCTGTTAATAACTAAAAAATATCATGAAAATTTAATTTTAGAAATGAAGATTTCTTTCTCACTCCACGTATTTTATTCTTTCCTATTTCCTTCTTCCCCACCCAGTAAAACTCATTAGTTTAGGTTCATTTTTCTGCATAGTTATTTTAAATTCATCTAACTTTACTGAATCATTAATTCATGAAGAAACATAGCAAACAGGTATCTAACAGAACCACACAAAATGACCCATCACTGCTGTTAATATGAGAGACCAAACCAGCACGTACTACCTCCTGCTTGGAACTGATAGTCCCTATCCTTCTGTAATACATGAGCATGATAAACCATACCCACTTTCCTGTCCTGTTTGCTACATATGGCAGTTGAATTTTATTTCATGTTATTTTAAAATAAAACCAACCCTTCTGTTTACACACACACAACAAACACACTTCAAGGACAGACAGTCCCTGCAGCATCTGTGTGCCAAGAGGGCTGGAGGTCAGAAAACCCAAAGGGCTGTGGCAGAACTAACTCCAAAGAATATTTGTAACGGGAAAGGGAAAGGCGAGGGGATTAAACATGCAAATTACAGGAGCCAAAACACAATAATACTGCAACTTTGGGTATTTTGCTGTTTGGAACATTTTTTTTTGTTGTAAAGGGCAAAATGCAAAGCAGCAGGATTAGTTTTTCAGCCCCAAGCCTGATGCTCATAAATTTACCTCTGACAACCTCTTCCACAGACTCTGTAGTTGTGGTGGTAGTGGTTGCAATACTGGTAGTTCTTTCGGTTGCCTCCTCATACTCTTCCTCTGTCTCTTCAATTTCATCACCATCATCATCATCGTCATCAGCATCTTCATCTTCCACAACAGTTAGCTCCTCATCTTCCTCTGCTTGTTCTTCTACTGCCTTATCATCACTAATGAAGAAAATTATCATGACATGTCAGCAACAAAATTACTTCAAGGTAACATGAGAGAACATTTTATTCAAAAACTCTATAAGGAAAACAGTTACCTGTTTCTCAAGCTCCCTCCCTTCCCTTTAAATACAAAATAAAGAATCAGGGACTCTCAAATGTCCCAAATAGTAAGAAATGCTAAAGAAATGTCTAAAATAAAAAAGAGTCAACACTAGCATACCAGATTTTGACAGCTGAATATTACTGTAAACATGCTCGCTTCATGATATCATCAACCAATCCATTTTTATTTTGAAAGAAGGTAAATTCTGCACAAAATGCACTCAGTTTATGTGAAAGCAGCAAAAAAGTTCCTCAGGAACTTGTCCTACTCACTCAGGAGACAGCTTATCTAGAGGCTCCCTGGGGACTATGTGTGTGCCTTTCATAAAGGACTACCAAGTGTTGAACTGACCTTGAATTACTGACTGCAGAGTTTTTCCTTCTGCTGTTACAAATGCAATGTGAATGGAAAGGACACTTCTACAGGACAACAGGAGGAAATACCGAAGTTGACTATCAAATTCATTTGGTGGATTAATACGTCAAGAATCTTCTGGGATCATTCAGACAACAGGTCAAAAAATGTATGTTTGGCTACTGCTACTGTTGCCTTCAATGTATTTCCTAAGCTCACTGCCCAGCTGTGGCACGGTTTCAGGTTTGTTTCTGACCTTCTACTTGAAATTTACGACTAATGAATAAATGATCTTTAAATATTTAAACATGCAGTGACTTTCTGTCACCTTCATGCACAAGTGGGTGTGAATCCTTCTCATAGCATCACATATTCTTGAACAGCCTTCTAGGTGAAGTTAATAACTTCTTCAACTCCTTTTGGAGACCAAGCCTTTAATATTTCATTTTATATTATGTTGCCGACTACAACTTTGAAAGTGAACTCAGCAAAAAGGAAAACAGTAAGATTCCTTTTTAACAGGGCATTAAGAAGTTAGAACATGTTGATAAAATTTTTGTATGCCACAAACCTGACTACTAGGAGCAAGTTAAGCCTCTATACAAACATGAATGATTTCCCTGTTCCCTTCTCTCCAAAATATCTGGTCTCCAGAAACACAAGAGAGACTTGAAGCTTCCCACTGGGGGAAAACCCAGTGTGTTATGAATATATGTGGTTAAAGCCACCTTGCAGAAGAGTCTGCATAAAAGATGGCTTGTTTCCATTTACACAGGAGAAAAAGTTAAAAAGGGGCACAAAGCCACTGGGTTCCTCTCTTAATTTTTCTTTATTTCTAAAACCTGGCTTGGAAATTTCACCATCTCCACTGTACCATTCTCCCTGAAAAACTAATTTCATTACGTCTGAAATTTCCAACTTCACTTTAAGTAACTCTTTTCTGAACGATGTCTATATTCTGGCTTTTTTATTTTTTTGTCAGGTATTTTTCCTTTTTACAAGCATGAAATAAATACTGTACATACACCATCACCTTTGAACTGCAAGAATGAGGTGGATTTGTCAAATCCAGTATCTGCAGGTGACCTCCAGGTTAAGGGGCTTCCAGTCTTGGCTCACTATGGGCATTTAAACTAGGCACATTGAATATAAGACGTCCAAATTTTGATCAAGAGAATCAGATACCATATGCCTATCAACATTAAAGAAAGCTCCTCTCTGTCTTTCTCTCACCTAAGCTACAAACACAACATGGGGGTTTTTTTGCAAATTATTTTTCCTCTTCCTTTCTCATGAATGATCACTTTCAGATACGGGCACACTCATAATGTTAAAAAAGGACAACAAAAACAACCCAATGAAACAAACAAATGAAAGTCAATTAGTCACATGGAAGGCACTTCAAAAATAATTTGCATGCATGCATCCAATATCCATCTTTTTTTAGCTACATAAAAGCAATCAACTCAGCTATGTCAGTCCACAGCATTTTGCTATGAAATTCTCACCATGAAGGCCAAGCTTTTTTTTCTTTTTCTTTTCTTTTTTTTTTTTTTTAAATTTTTTTGGTTTTGGTTTGTATTTTTTAAAAAAAATTATTTTTAGGGAGCATGATAGTGAAAAACATCATGAGAGGATGAAAGAGATAGTTCTCTGTGTCCACTGCTTGGCTGTGCCTGCCATTACAGTGGGCCCTAGTTCCCTCTCCAGTTACTTAACAGAAGCAAATGCTTAAAGGATAGCCCTCACCTGCCTCCTCATTATGACATGCTGCTAGCTGAAAAACTAGACATCTGAGAACGCAACAAAAAACCACAAGTGGTGGGAGACTACATCAGTTTATGGGATCAGGCTCCTGAAAATATTCTAAAAAACTTGCAAAAAATTTTCTACAGTATTACTAGAATACTCTTTCTACAATTTTGATCACTCCTAGAAAAATCCTATTTCTGCTAGCTATTCTGAAAGACTCAGTCACAAAGGTCAAATTTCACAGAATTATGTTTTATTCCATGTTTCAAGAAAAAGCAACAATGGAAATAGAAGTGGGTTTACCTCAGATTTAGATTTACCAAAATGGAAGTTATTTTGCATATTTTTAGTATTGGCAAAGGTACTATATCATGCAAGAAACATGACAAAATACACTTGGGTGTTTTTCCTCGGATTTAAGCACTGTTATCACCCTGGCTCTTCTTCAAGGAGAATGCATGTGAGAGGAATGACAGAGAAAAACAGGGAAGGGAACAAGTATCTACAATATCTGGAATTACAGCATGAACTTTTCAAATGGGGACAAATCCCTCCCTGTTGCAGCCTGCAGAGCTGTTTCTCCCCACCATGTTAAATTCTCTGATTCCATTTACATTTCTCAATTAGCAGCACCCCAGTGCTGTTTCCCAGATAGCACATCTCACTTCTGTACACCTGTACCTCAGTCATCAGTTTAAATCCACTGTTTCCCAGCAAACATTTACTACCAAATGAATGTGAATACCTGTATTTTTCTCAGAAATCTTGGAGCTTTATTTAACGTATACAGCAGGTATGCTTGCTTCCCAGTACTATTATGATTACATTTTACCTTCTTCTGTAAACAAGTATGACTCAGTCTTGTTTCTCCTGGAAGCACAATACTTTGACAGCTTTTTCTGTCTATTCCCTCAATACCACCCCAGCCACGGTTTTATTGGCACCACAGACTGTAGGGTCTCCTTTACAAGAATTTGTTGACATTTCGCCTTAGTTTAGTGGTGCCAGAGACAGGATTTTTCAAAGGCTGCTCAAAACAATTACCTGATGTTCTGACAAATTCACAGATTTGTAAAGGCATTCAGCCATTGTCTGAATTAAACAGTTCGGCAGTAAACAACAGAGGGAAATTTTTAGGTGTGATGTAGCCATGAACATACCTGCAACCCCTCCCAACATCTCAATCTCCAGTCTGTGGAGACTTCTGGCAAGGAGGGCCAGCACTTCCCTTTCACATGGACACAAAGGTCGTCATGCTTTTGAACCTCCTGCTTCAACCTCCTCACACGCAGGATATTAAAATCCATTTCCCCATCACAGAAATGATGCCCCACTTGAGTCCAAGTAGCACAACAGGTCATTAGTACAAATCATCTCCAGTCCTATGTGTGGTGAAAGAATGTATTTGAAGTTCGGTGGTTTCAGCCCTATTTCTGATGCCACAAACACAATGGGCCTCCAGGCAGCCCTAAGTCCTACTCAGTTCTTTCCTCACTCAAACAGAAACATACTGACCACTTCAGTGGGTGTATTTCTGTTTTTGAAACACAAACCACTGTGCAGCTCCTGCTAGTATGCATTTAAGCCCATAGTTACAAGCAATGTTTAAACCATGGACCTGTAAATGCATATCTACTAACTTCTTTTTCCCAATCCATCACTGCGGTAAGAACTGGCACCAATGTATTATTTATTACTTTCACTCAGAAGTGTGCACCATTCTGTTATTTTGGGAAGGAAAAACTGAAGGAAAGGTAAAAGAGAGTGAAGGAAAGCAAACTATGTTACTTCTTGCTGTTCAAGAAATAAAAAAACATTAGTAAATTAAAGTTTTCTTTCTGTACTCCAATAACCTGCAAGAGTGACAAAGGCAGGAAATAGATGACAAGAACAATGAGTTTTCCTTTCTAATGGTGTTTCAGAAATAATGGGGCTGGAGTACAAGCTACATTTTAAGAAGTTTCATCTCTGCAGCTACTAACTTCATGCAAAGCTTTCAATTTAGGATAGCAAATAACTATGGACTAATTACTGGTATTGGGAAGTGTTTCCTGCTTGTCTGCATTAAGTGCTCATCCATTTTGATGCGATTTTACCATGATTTTGCCAAATAACTTGAACAAAAATGTATATTCCATCAGTGGGTGAAAGAAAGAACGCAAACTTTTTCAAGACAGGTGTTTTAATATCAGGAAAGATTAGCATTCACTACACTTTGCAACTGTATTTTATTGCAGACAGAGCCCATCCATCTTGACTGTAGTTTTTACCAGACACCAAGCCTGAGCCAATAGCTGGGGGAAAGCTAATTCCAGGACAGGAACCAAATAGCAGCAGCAACAGCAGCAATAGCTGCTGCCTGGGCAAAGAGAGCAAGGCCAAGAAGTTGGGTCCAGACAGCTGTGGGAGTTAACACAGGAGAAGCAATTCCTGCATGTGCTCTTTCAGTCTAACAGGCTGCGCCGATGGTCATTTATGCATCCATAACCTTTATCACTGCCAGTGCCATCATCCCAGTTTCCAGCCTCTTGTGCTTCAGCTTCCCAAAAGCACAAAACCCCACCCCCTCTATAGCTCCTCCAAATGGACTCCAGGAGTTCTGGGAGGGGACGGGATTATTGTCAAGTATTCCACCTGGGTTTAGCTTTGCCTCCAGCTAAAGAATAATGGTGAGCACAGATACATATATTTATCTTTGTGTATAGGAAAGATCCAGACCACAAAGTTCTTCAGCTGTGGGAGAAGAAACAGACAGATCCGACAGTGAACCTCTACATGCCTTAAGAGAAAACACAAACAGAAACAGAAAGCAAATTACAAGAGTAAGACATATGCTTGGAATCCAGAAAAGAAGATGAGTGCATTTGAGGTGGCTTAATTACCAGTCTTTTGGCTAAATTGGAAAGCTAACAGGCAAAGAAACAAAGCTCCCTCAACAAACCTGCACATCTGAGGCCTGGGTATTTTCCACCTAACACATTTCCAAACCCTACACGCTAGAAAAATTTCTTCTGAACTGAAATTTCAAAGGACAAGATTTCTCAGAAACCAAATTTGATCCCATCACCTCACTCTGAATGATGTCACTAACTAAACATTTGAGGCAAAATAGGAACTACTTTAAACTACAAACTAATTGAATGGTGCGCTTTGGCACATGAGCACTTTTCCCACTCTACTTTGTTATTTGACTTCTGCACACAAGCTGACTTCAGTATTAAGCTGAGTATAGCAACTATGTGATACTGAGAGTCCAGGCAGCAGATTTAAGCAACACCTACCAAAGTACTTTTGCATGGGCTAGAGAGAAGAAAGGAAGCCAAAGACAAGTATGAAATGGAGATCTCAGCACTCATCTTTAAAATCTATGAATAAGGGATTTTAACAAAGACATCTGTTTTTTCCAAGCATTGAGGAGGTGGGAATAGACACTAGAGCAAAAATTCAACTGCACTGGAGTTGTGAGATTAGGCACAGAGCCAGGAATGAAAAAGGTTATGCCAGATGTCCTCTCTATGATTTTTTATATGGCTTATTGGTAGCAAAGTCTGGAAAATTACAGAATTGAAAGTCTGACCCACAGCAGTGTTTCTGGTCTGCCTGTTAAGTGACCACAAAAGCAAAAAATGCTCAAAAAGTGCCTTGGTTATTTTTGTTAGGTTTGGATTCTAAATTAGGTTAGGAAATTGGGTATCTCATACGAAAAAGAAATCATATCACATTTGGACACATAAACACCTATCAAGACACTTTTAGACTTCAAAGAACTCAAAAGGGCACCTTCCATTGCACAGCAAGTTGGGACAGACAATTGATATTCACAGCATTTTTCAGACATCCATGTTGTCACTTCTAATAATTTTACATTCTGTTTTCCTTTACTGAAGAGGTTGCAACGATCTTTATTTTCACATTTCTTAATTAAAAAAAATCAAATAAGCTATTTCAAAGGCTGTTTCTGAGTTCTTAAGAAAAAAAACTGAATCGTGTGCTTCAGACTCTCTCTCTCCTTTTATTGTAACTAAGCTTTTATACAAAAACAATACCAAAATATGTGCCTGTTTCCATTAAATTTGTAGAGAACAAGAAAAGTTGCACTGAGAATCTTTCAATCCAATTTTTAAATAGAATACCTGTACAAACCTAACATACATACCTTGCCCTACCGCCTCTGACAGATATATTTACCCTTTCCCCCCCCAATTATGTAGTATCTTGTATACCATTAGAAATTTCTTTCCATAGCTGAGTTGCTTAAAAAGCCTCATGTACAAGGTAGCATTTCATCTTGCAGTTGGTTTCTGTTGACTGATAGGCAAAAAAACTTTCAAAACTGACACAGTTTTCTCTCTGAAACAAAGCCTTTGCAGGTGTTGCTGTTCTGACAGTTCTCTTCAGAAGATGAAGGATTCAGAAAGAAGTGTGTAATTTTTAGAGACCAGAATAATAGTGTATTTAACCCATATGCTTTCTTGCTTTGATTATTTTTGCTGAAGAGAAACTTAGAAACTAGAAAATTAGACATACCTGCAAACACACAAAATCAGGCTTTGTGAGCCTGATGACAATGAATAAATATGTTCAAAATCCTGACAGCAGAAATGCGTTAAGAGTGAATGTGATGGAAGAGGGCAGCTCTGCACAGCTCTGCTTGAGAATCAGCAGAAAAATCCAGATCTGTTACAACATATTTCTTTCCACAAAACTTCTGCTGTACTCAGAATGAAGTACTCAGAGTTTCTTTGTTCAACATGCTATCCTACAGCTTATCTGGGGCAGACAGAGTGAAATCTGTACCAAACCAGGTACTTGCCCTGTTTGTGGAATTCTTCATCTTGCTATCATCACACAAGGACAACAGGGGAAAACTGGAAGAAAACTTTGTTCTACATCTGAGAAAAAAACTCCAAACAAAACAAAACCAACAAAAAAACCCACCTGAAGCATGCAATAATTCTGGATGTCCAATTTAAGACACCGAATAACATTTTTTCAAGAATGTGCCATCCTAAACTTCTTAAATATAGTTGCCACCAGCAGCATCTGCAAAAGGCCAGGACTTCTGCAAAGCAGATAATCTCCACTCACACAGCCAGAAGAAAAGGGGGCACCTTTCATATTAAATTTTTTATGGTGGCCACAGCATGCCAAGCCTGGCAAAAGCTTTGGCAAAAACAAGCACAGATCCAGTTCTCCAGGTCATCATTTTACTTTTTAAGCCTTTTCTTCTTCACTCAGGTCAGAATTTCAGTGTTATTTTTTCCATCAGCAGTGATCAAACTAGAGAACCCATGCAAAGGAAGGGTTTGTTACCATGCAAGCTGAAACATTTGCATTCAAGATTAGAATTCAATGTTTTTTTCGGCCAGGAAAAAAACAACCTAGATGTTTTTGGTATTACATCTATGTATCCCAAGTGTGTAGCCTTTGTTAGAAGGCAAAGGGAAAAAAGTACTACAGAAGACCCTTTAGTCCATTGTGCTGTTAAAGTACAGCTTCACAAGAGGTGGAATTCTGAAATTCCTACAAACCACCCCAATGCCAAGCTCTTATTTCTAGTACACACCATAAGTATCTCTGAAAGGTAAAGCAGAGTAGAAAGTGATGGATAACTTTATGAGGGCATATCATGCTATGCATCCTCCAGCATGTAGTCATGCTAGTGTGACAGCATGTGTCAAAACCCCCAGGTTTAAATTTCTCACTTCCCATTTTTTTCATGCATTATAAGTAATATAGCTCTTGAAATGAGGCAGTATCTATCACAATGTCACAAGAACTTCTGAGCACAGCTCTATCAGAAGGGTTTCTTAAGCTGATTATTACACAAACCTTTCTCTCCCACATTTCAGTCATCACCAGTCATTATAAGTGACAACTTAAAATTTTTGCTTATAAAATTGTTGCATTGTACTTAAGGAAGACCTAGCAGCTGATGGCTCTGTTTTGTGAGGTCAAAAAAATGTAACCATTCTCTGCAAGTAAACCTCCTACCAAATGTGTAATTTTGATGCCTCCTGAAACAAGCTCAACGTTCACTGAAGTCATAAAGGTAGCCTGCACAGCTACAACTGTTTTCATCAAGGGTCAGGAAAGCCTGATTATCTTCCACTCATCACTTCCTCAATTAGATTGATTTTCTCCACCCAGAGCTGCATCCATCACTTCAGTTAATGCTTTCTACTGAAGAGGTGATTGGATTTGCCAGCTCAGCATCACTGCAATTACCTCTTAAAGCAATGTGCTGTTTCATCCATGCCATTTTAACTTTTCTTGTCCTAAGAAGAAATCTAGCACTTACCAGTCTTGCTAGTCATTACTGTTCTGGTGTTTCTATGCTTTTATTTTAACAACCTCACCTCCAAGATAAAAAGTTAAAAAATTGTTATTAAAAATATATATAATGAGCTAGCTGAATATTAAGTAGCAGCCAACACAAGCAACAAACACAATTAATATAAGAATGTGAGACACAGACGATGCTAATAGCATACAAAAGATGCAAATAGGACAAAATACTTCTATAGCTCTTTAACATGAGCAGTAACATTACGCAATTATACTGTATTTATACAGTTCAGAAATTAAATTAAATTAGATTAGTTTAATTTATAAATACAAGCGATTAATTTTTATCATTAAAATATTTATAAAAACACTGACGTTTTCAGATAAGCTCTACTGTTAATAGATAGATCTATTTACAACAGATATAAAACTACTTCAATTTCTAACAGTTCTACCACAAAAATCAAGATGATGTAAACTTCTAACCAATTAGCTGAAATATTATATCGCAAAACACCTTCCATATTATATCCCTAAATGAATTATTTCTCTGAAATAGCAATTTAGTGATGGATAACTCTTGTACTGCAAAATCTTCCTATCTCAATAATTGGTGTTAACCTCTACTCATGGAAAATTTCAGGAAGGAGGCAAGAAAAAAGCAAGAACAAAAAAGCAAGTTTGTAATTCCTAGTTCTCATTTTAGGGCACTGACTCCCAATTAGGAACAATTTGCATTAGGACAGCTGATGAAAACACTGCATCTGGCTGCACCCCTTCCTGCTTCTGTGTCACAGACAACTGAGCTTTCCATCAAGCAGATTCTGAATCACTGCAACAGGCACAAGGCTCAGTTTTCCCTAAATTTTCAGGGCTATGAACAGCCTACAGTTCAGTCTGCAAGGTATGAAAAAAGGGAAATCTTTTTATGCATCCAAATGCAAGTAATTTCCTTCTTCTAAGGCAGAACCTGCAGTACAGACCCATTGACCAGCTTCACATCTGGTTCAGATTCACCAGCTCAAGTGTAGGAAAGCAGGGCATGGGTTGGGGGCTTCATGTTATGCTTTTTGAAAGAATCAGTTAGGAGATTCCCACTGGAGCATTTCCCACTGAAATTTTAGGAATTAGCTTTCCAGTTTAATGAAAAGGTTTACATCAATGAGAACTCATTGTTTGTCATGAGAGGCAAGATGGCTTGAAAACAGATGAACACCCCAGAGACAAAACTGATTTAAATTGATTTTTAAAATTAATTTTTTCTTTCCTCCAGTGACAATGCTTTCAATGAAAAATTTAGCCATATACCATATCACTGCATACCAGATACAAGCATGAGGAAACATGCAGAAAGTGAAGGATTTTAGTAGTAAGAATCTCTGAAAGATCTGGTCCTCCCCCATGATTCCTTCCTTCACAACCCTCCATTATCCAGCCAGTTCCTCAGCCATGCAGCCCTTCCCACTGCAGGGGGACTCCAACACCCCAGGGCTCACACAGCAACGGCACAGCTTTACTCCAGGTATCTGAGCTGGCCTCCTCCCTCCAGCTGTACTTGAACACCACCACCACCATCTGATTCTTCCTAGTTTATGCTTTTTTTCTCCATGTTCGAGCTGCGTTTGCTTCCTCCAGAAAATGCCAGAGAAATTGGAGTATCCATCAAAGTAATAGACACAGAAGATTAGAGCATTTTGATTACTTATCTCCCTGGTCAGATAGTATAAAATATACCTGGGTCAAACAATTCCCCCCTAAAGGCTCTCTTTTCCTGCTGTATTTACAAATACATTTTTCTGGGGGTAGATGGAGAGATAAGCAGGGTAAAAAGAAGGGTTTAAAGAACAACGGGAGATGTAATGGGGAGCGAAAGGGTGCAAGAGGATTTCATGTTTTGGACAGTCCTTGCCAATGAACACCATGAGCACAGAGAACACCATAGAGTTTGTAGCATTTAATTGCTTTCAACTGTATTTGCAATTAAAACATCAACATCTAAAACTCCTCCCTGCAATACATCTCCCACTGCTTTGGCATGCAGAGACCCAAACAAAAGGAGCTAGTCAAATAACACTTAAAAAAGGAAAGAAAATTCTCCTCAAGTGTGAAGTGAAATGACTAAACCCCATTAAATTTGACTTTTAAAATTCTTACACGAACTCTTGTATACTATTGAATTTACTTGCTTATGTGTCACTCTTTAGACTTTTAAGCATTTTTCATAAACTTGTGTCACAGGCAGATATCCCAACTGCCTGTCTGCCTTACGTTCTGCAAGGCAGCAGTGGGACAGGAGTCTGTGTCTTGTTATAACAGGTCAGGGCACTGTACAACGGTGACCAATTTAACCACGCCTTGTGACAGTGTCATTTAATGGCAGCGCTCTGGGGAATTTAGATAGTAACTAATTTGATGCTGAGGTTAACTTGCAGATGCTTCTGAAGGGAAGACACTGGGTAACGTGTATTGCTATCTTTGTACCATTAAAGTCATAGCTGAAGATGTAACGAGCTAGAAAGCAAAAGAAATTAAATATACACTTCCTCCACATTAAGTGCAGATTTTATAACAAATTATTAAGTAGAGCAATTCTGCTGAGCCCTGTGACTCCTCTTCCCCTCAGAAGCACAGGGTGTCACCTGGAAGCTGTTCAGCATAACAGGCACATATAGAGTGCTGCTTTCACCACTACAAAAATTGACCAGCTTTAAATGCCTTTCAGGATTTCTTGGATTATAGATGAAGGAGGCAATTACGAAAAAAAAAAATTTTTCCAGATACTACTCACAAAAAACCCCAAGCTCTTCATCGAGTCAAAAAGATACATAATTTAAGCTACTTTTTTTTTCAGCATCTGGTAGATGAGCACTCATCCTTAAACTCAGTCTGGTACAGGGTTGCAAAATAAGAGAACATTATTATCATGCTTTATGGCACAAATTTGTTTTACTTTTACTTTACAGATGCCTAATTATCAGCACAAAATAAACTGTGTTATTTTGGATTATTTCTTGTAGTAAAAAACTACTGTATTAACTATGCTAATTGAAAGTATGAACAAACCATAAAACTTTGCTTGGCAGAAGTTTCTCATAAACTGTAAACCAAACCATTATAAAATACACTTCTCGACACAATGTGACATTTACAACACTATCCCCATCATTACATCCACATTTTATACCTTTTTTTGCCAAACAGAAATTAATTTGGCTAACCTGCTGAAGGGAAAACAATGAGAAATGAAATCTCCTATTCTGGACCTTGAAAATGTATTTAAATGGTCTAGAAAGACTTGGATGAAGTTAAGGCACCATCTTCTGCTCCTGAGCTATGGGACTTACGGAAAAGCTTTCCATATAACTCTCAACAGCAAGACTTACAAAGTGCTTCAGTTTCCCTCCCATGAAAGAAGGAAAATGACAGCAGACTGCTTTCCTAGTGGGAAAGTGCCTGGGAGGTCTAATATACATTTACAGGAAGATAAGGAGAGGCAGACATGAGACAGATGTAGACAGAGGAAACCTGGAAGTTTCCAGCTTGGCCATGGCTCCTCAAGATGTTCAACTTTGGGCATCAAGGACACCAAAGCTTCCACCAAGTTCCACACCCAGGCAGGAGGGCCACCAGGCTGTCCTGAGTCGCAAGGGCAGCCAGAGCTTGCAGGTCACTTGGCTGAGCTGTAGCTATGCAGGGAGAGCTCTGCAGTTATACTGAAAGTCAGCACCTACATCTGACTGTCCCTCATGCAGACTTCAAGGTAAATTTTAATTAAAGGTATGGATAGCAACAATGAACTCCACTGCTGAAAAAATGCTGGTGACCTCTTTGTCAGAGTTACAGACTATTTCAGGATGAGCATGACAAGACAACTTCAGAAACACATGTGGATCCTGCCTCTTGGCCTCATGAATAAAACGGGTATATATATCACTAGTCACCAAAATACACCCTCCCACCTTCCTCCAAGTACTGCCAACAAGCCACACCACAAGAAAGTCACATCCTTTTACATCCATACACAGGTGGTGGGCAGATATTGGGTAGGAGGGACATCCAACTATGAGGCAACGCAGCCCAAGCTGCCTCCACATGCCCTCTAATAGTGTGGCTACAACATGCTGCTAAGCTTTTCTTCCCTCTGCAGAGAAGAAAACACCCTTGACAAAGCAAAAAAATAAAATACAGTGCCTCAGGGACAGCTGTTGGAGGCGAAAACACAACAGTCTGAAAAAGAGCATTTATTAACTGAATGGCTGCAATGTGCTTTCCTCTACACATGCAGAACCATAAATGCAAATATTTTAAAATTTAGGTCTGATAGCTTGAGATATAAAGTTACGTCAAAATATATCACCCACATTTGTTGGATTCTGCTCTGTCAAAATTTGAGAAACAAGAATAGAATCATCTGCTTTTCAGCTTGTCACCTCTACCTCAAACATGTCACCTTCTCTTTGACTTGGGTTCCCATGTAAGGTGAAAAATGTAGACTTGCATAAGCACTTCAAACAGAAGTGCTTTAATAGCAGAGAATATTGGCAATTTAGCATTAGCAAAGTGTTCCCCTACCTTACATTTCCCTTCTCCCTCACAATCAGTTTAGGACTAAGGCATATATGTATTGATAGCCACACAAACATATGCTCAGATATGAATAAATGTAACACACACAAAATTTAAATTACCACCGACTGCTGTGTAAGAATTTTTTTAAAAATATATACATATATATAACTAAAGTTCAAGAGTATTTCTGGCTCCAACACACACAGTTTAAATGTAATCGGGAAGCTAAAAAGGCAGCAAGAAATATGAGTGAGTCAGTCTAAAAGAACGACCAATTGCTTGGCTCTTCATCTGCAGGTGAAGTACAAGTGCCCCAGAGAAGGATCTTACATTTTCCTTTTGCAAGCACTTTTTTGAGACGGGAGGGTAAAAAAATATATCAGTATTTGCTTGGAATTTCAGAAATGGATTGAAATGCAATTATAGCTCTCATTCCTAGAGGATACAAAATTTATGAAGTTATTTTTGAACTCATCTCTTCAGATATTAGACTGCCTTATCAGGAAGAAAATGGACTACAATAGTAAATTAAATGTTCAGTGACAAACACAAAAAAGACAGAAATAAAGCAGGTATCTGCCTTACAAACAGAAGTACTCTATACCCCTGTGAACTCTCTTATTTAAAATAGTTTTGGAATCTTTGATCTTATATGTACAAGACATGTACTTTATATATAGGTATATATATATAATAAATATGCTACCTATAAAAGACATGTAATAGATACATAAGATAGATGGATAGATCTATCTTGCATGTGTGTATATAGATATATATATATAAAATGAAAAAAACAAACATTTCATTAGAATAAAGTCAGCACTCATTTCTTAGACTGAGACAACATTTAAACACCCAATCAAAATCTAAATTAATTATACAGAAATGACACAGCAACAGTCCAAAGGCAGCTTTACAAATCCTACTGAAAGGGTTATAAATAGTGACACTGACAGATGTTAGAAGTACAAATCAGAAGAAACTCCAAAGGTATCAATATGGAATATGCAGAGTTACTTGATGCAGGCTTTTGCATCCAACAGTCTGACCATTCACTCCTGTTTATGACAGAAAACTGGAAATTACCATGGGGAAATATTTATTTTAAACTTATTTCATTATTCACAAAGGAGTCTTCCTTGCAACACTTTGTCAATGCAATGCTTTGTCAGGAAAGATTTAGTTGCCCACCATGATATAGTTTCTAATTATTCTAGGTCTTAATGCCATCTCATTGCACCAAATTACAGCAATTCAGTCTCTGTCCTTCATCTCTGCACTGTTCTTCAAACTGTTTCCATCTAGATTATTAAGAAGTCCAAACATAACACAATTCAGACCTATTAACTTTCTGCACTATTCACATAATTTGGTCTCCACTTATTTTCTGGGTACTCCATCAAGCCACAAGCAATCAGTCCCAAGTTTGAGATTTTGTGCATTATTTGTACAAGAAAAGTAGAAACACTGCATTAGCACAGTATGAAGTGATGAAAGCCTGGGGAGCACAGAGTTTGAACACTGATCTTAGTTTATGAAGAAAGCCATCTTTGCAAGTTGTTGGTATTCAGTTGCAACGACATGACATAGTACTCTGCTCTTAAAACTGCTGTCTGACGTGCTCAGGAGAGTGATATGAAAAAGCTTTAACAGCACCACACCACTAGACCATTCAGTTACCACTGGGTGTAAGAATACAGTTATGACCCATATCTGGCCCAAAATTAGCCTATGTGCACAGAGGATGGGAATGGTAAGGACAGGGATGGTATCTTCCCATCCATCCCTGCCTTGCAAAGGAAACCCCCATGCTCCTGCTCAACAGCAGCATATTAACAAATCTGTGAAAGGCTAGATATTAAAACACATTTTCTTTTAGGTCATGTTTAGAAACTAATTGTCAGCAGAAAAATATTCTTAACAGCAATAACGGCACATAGCTAATGCCTGTTATGAATAAAGGCATTTCAAAACCTCCACCAGTTATGTTGGCTGGTATCTGCTGCAGTACCCCAGACTGCACATGAACCATCTAAGGAGTACACCATTTATCATTTATTTGTCAAAAAATATGAATTCGAGCATTTTTGTTATAAATATGGCAATACTCCTCACTGAAGAAATTATAAAGGCACTAAAATGTGTACTAACTGTTTTAACAAAAAACTTTTCTGTAGAAAGCTAAACAAAAAAGGAGTAGAACACTGATGCTTTCAACCACTGTAGATGCAAGTTCACGTATAAGGTGCAAAGACTCTTCTATGCCAAGGTCTTTTAGACAGATTTTTGGCATCTTAAAATAACAAGCTGAAGAGTACAAAGTCACTGTACCTTCCATCTGCATAGTCTGCATCTGCACCTCCCCACCAGACATCTGAATCATCATCTTCAGCATCAGCTGAATCAAGATTGTCACTTTCCTCTGCTAACGGGCAGCAGACAAACTCCACACCACGAAACTTGTCAATTCCACAGGGCAGCAGCATGCCATAGTCGTGCAGATTCATGCTTTTCTCACTGCAGGACTGCAGAAAAGAGGAAAAAAAAGCAGCAACAATATTGGCATTCAGGAAAACTAAAAAATGTCACAGACCTTGAGAAAATACAAAGGGGTTGCATAGTGCCTTAGGAAGTTAAAGCTGGCAAACTGCATGATCTCTGAAATTTGAAACAAGATTTAGAAAGGTCTCACTTGAATTCACTGCTTGACTGTAAGCAGCTCCCTACCTATGTCCACTGTAAGCAACAAGCTCTCCTATCAGTCTTTCCCAGAACAAAAGACTCATCTCCTCCTGTATACATGATAACTCCATATCTTCCTGTCTAAAATCCTCACAGGCTCTGCCTCATAACCAGAAAACTTGATGACAGAATAATTATTTGATGTATTAATCCCAATCCTGATGCATTGCCACATTGCCACTTCACCACAAGGCAGATCAGCATTTGAAATACCTCTTACACTGGAAACACACTGCGTCTGGTCTTACACCTCTGCCAGTGCAGTACCTCACAGCCTTGTTTGGAAAATAGTCCATCATGCATAATTATACCTTAAAGATATAGTGATGTATGACAGGTGAAAAAATGAAAATACTTCAGTGGCACACAGTGATGATGTTCTTCCAGGCCACTGCCATTTCAAGTTTGCAAGTAGTCAAAATGAACTAGAATTTCCCTGTGTGAAGGTTGGTGCCTTAAATGTTTCATTTAAGTATAATTCAAGCAAGAACAGAAATTTGAAAAGCTGCTGATCACATTTCAAATTTCATCTCCAGAAGGTGGAATAATGTACAAACTAAGAGGTTCCAAAAAAACCAGCAGTCAGAAATCTTGGCAACTCTTCTCAGTTTTTATTCCTAAAACCTCTCTACATAAGGGAAAGAAGTCCAAAACACATTAGCAATTAAGTTTATTTCTATTTTCAATAAAGCACTGTTAAATTATAAGAACTCTGTGCCTGACTGCAAAATGCCTTTGGCTAGTCCCAGTTTGATCAGCCTTCCTACCCTTTTCTCCTGAATTTCACACAGAGCACTCCCTGAGGCCTGTTTGATCTCTGTGGGCACCTGGCATACCAATATCTGTGATAAATAATGGATAATATCCACCTAGGATAATGATTCAAGGCAAATCCTAGGCATTTAGTTCCAGTGCTAACACAGGAAACTGGAGGAAGCAGAAAACACAGTAAGTTTGTGAGTGTATGTGAGGAAAAAAAATAGTGCTATGAAAGAGGGTCAATGTTCAAAGGTCAACGGTAAGTACTCAGTCATGGCCTCTAATGTGCTCTGACTCCTATTTCCTACCTTATAAAAAACCCCAAAATGCCATTTACTCAAACATTTGAAAATATTGCTTTTTGTTTTCCACATCGCTGCTATATTTAAATTCATCCTCAGAAGAGTGACACAGCTTGAAAGAAGGAAGGCAGGAAATTTTAAGACAGCTGAATGTACCTCTTTAGCAACAGTATGCCAATGCAGGTGAGTTTCACACACATCCATCCTTTCCTGGTGAAGGAACTTGCACTTGTCTGGCACCAGAAGGGCATCACTCACAAACTCGCCCACTGGAAGGGAAAGAAAAAAACACCCAAGAAATATTAATTTTGCTTCCAATACGTCATCCTGTTAAAACTCTAGCTAGTCCTAGCAGCTTTTGTGAATGAGTGGCAGGTTTTGCAGAGAATGGAACAGGTTCTAGATGGTGCTTCAATTATGACGTTCTTCCAACTTGCCATTGGAAAGGAGCTCCTGTCTTTGATCTCAGTTGTATTTGTTTATGAAAACTTCAGCATAATAAAACATGGAGGACCCATTGCAGATGTGTGTGGTGCAACATGAAGTTAGGAGTTGGCAGATATAGTTCTAGGAGGAGGACTATGGGGGCAGGGAGGGACAACTACATTTTGCATCTTAAGAGCAGTAGGGAGAGGGTATGAAGTGTTCTGAAATACTTTGGTGTTCTGCATAAATTACACCAACACCTTGCTTTAAAGCATTTGAGAACATTTCCACTGATACAGTGCTAACAGCAACACAGTCAACTTAGTTATTTTGGTTGATGCAACTTTTCCATTGCATCCTCATGTCATCAGCCAGATGAACTGGGGTTAGCCCAGAAGGTGGATAAGCAAATAGACCTCATCAGCCAGGGAACAAGATGATTAATGATCACCAGAATATCTGGTCAGATCGAAGTGGCTGAAGACCCTTTTATTCCCAAGGACATAAATGACCAAAGAGATTGTTCCATCTTCAACAGTAGAACAAAAATTTACATGCTGATGAAATAAACACTACTCATAGTATCAGTACTGACAAGTAAGAAGAAACTCAGCTGCTAAGTAACATGATTTATTACACTAAAATCACTTTAATTCTGTACAATTCTGGCATTGCAACTAAATAACCTCAAACCCTCTCAAAGATATTTTTTAAAGGAAAAATTACGGAGTACTTTAGAGAAGTGTATATACTGAATAGACACTGGATTGTGAAATCACATGACTCAGCTGGCATAAATCAGCTCCCTGAAGCCCACTTGTCTGTAGCCTCCAAAAAACTACAGTCTGTGTTAAATGAAAGAATCAGGGTGGTCCAATGGCTACTAGGATGTAATACCAGGTTAATTGATCAAAATTAGATGACTACAACTTTATTGTTGAGTAGAGAGTCATCTCAGGGAGCTGATGAAGTGGCCCTTAAGGCTTACAACTAAAAAGTCAAGTTTTAAAAATAACCAACACGCAATGCATTGGAAAAAAGCAGAATTCAACAAATTTATCTTTGCTAATCACCAAGATGGGTATTTCACACTAAATTCCTTGCTATATTTCAGTGCCGTTGATCTGAAGCCTTTAAAATCAATTAGCCAACTAGGAACTAGTAACTAGTTTCCTTAACTCAGTTAGTTAACTAGGAAAAAAAAGTTGTTTTTATCCTTCCCTAGTACACCCTAATGTCTGAAAATTAACAGAAGTTTTCTAGAGGTGTCCAAAATCACCTCACAAAAATAATGAGTAAGTACGCTTTCTGGTAACCTAAAATACAAAATTTGCACTTTCATTTAATGAAGTCTCAGCTCCCAGTGGTGTCAAACATGAATCCTATGCAAATATGCAGTGAAATTTGCATAAATTTTCAGTTTTTTGGGGACCAGCCTGACACATGCCTGAACCTTCTCAGGCCATAACTAATTGGCAATTGTTAATGCTTTAATTTAGTCAGGTGCCCGAGCACTGAGCAAGCACACACGAACTTTGCTGAAGACTCAAGAGTATGATGACTTCATGCAGAACTGTAGTGTCCTGCATCTGGGGAGCAATAACCCTGGGCACCACCCCAGGCTGGGGGCCAACCTTTCCTTGAGAGAAAGGAAAAAAAGGAAAAAATCCTAACTTCCAACATCTTCTCTAGGAAGAAAAAGGCTCAGCAAGTGGGCACACTCCTAACAAGAGGATTGCCCCATCTGTGTAATGGAAGATATCAGGACAAAGTAGTGCAAAATAAAAGCACCATGTAAGACATGGTCCTCATCAGCAGATTTTCCAGCCACTGCATAAACTAGATGGAATGGGAAGATTCCACCAACACTGCACAGAAAGAAAAGCAAAAGATAAGATGAAAGATAAGATGAAAGAAAGCAAAGATAAGATTGTAAAGGTAATAAAAGAAAATCCATGACAAAACCAAACTACTTCTAGCAGATGGCTGCAGATGGTTAGGTTCCAAACCAAAAAGTAAGCATGTTCAGTGAAGTACTTTCAAACAAAGCCTGTGCTAAATTTTGCATGAAGAGGCAGTGCATATGCTGAGGCTCTAGGGCTCAAGGCTTCATTTTCATGTCACCAATGAGAACAAAGGCCTTGCTAAAACAAATTTACAAGCTCAAGAACTGTACTGTGCAGGCACAGTACGTATTTGAAAACATTCAGAGAAATGTGTCACTTCCCTATGACTTTGCAGAGATTATCCAGAGCCATCCCACACTTGGCATGACGCACCAAGGAACAGATCAACCCTTTTCCTGTCTTGCTGCCCTGGGGCTTTGCTCTGCCCTGCTCCCAGGCTCCAACACCTCTGCCAGCTCTTGTGCCCACACAGCCACATTTCTTTACTACATATTATGTTACACATACAGTATTATTATCTATTTAAGCAGCTATGTAGCTTTAGGCATTTTCATTACGTGGGATGCTTACCTAAATCTTTATGTGTGATGCTTTCTCATTTATAACATTGGTGATTAAAAGTAAGCTGCATTCTGCATCAGAGTGCAAGCCAAACGCACTGGCCTCAAGTTCAAGAAAACAATGCTTTCTTGAAAATGCTTTTTCTTTTCTTCAGAAGTCCGAAAAAGCAGAGAAAATGTAAAGCACCTAGATACTTTAAAAACTGTTTAGTAAAATGGTTTAGTAAGTACAATTACCTAGCAATAAAATGAACCATAGTGCACTTCACTATATTAGACTCAGTACCTAGAGATGAAGAGAAGAGGCTGTGCCTGTCAAAATGTGGTTTGAAGGAGAGTTTGCTGCTGTGCCCAGCCCCCAGCATGGCTGTCCTCTCAACTTGGGCATGACATATGTTAAGCCATATGGTTAAAGATCTTCACTCTAGTTTGAAGGACTTTAATAGCCTATAGTAAACAAGGGATTTGTAGATTTTTTCAATTTCAAATTTAATTTAGGCCTCTCCCTAAAACCCATCCATCAGCTAACATGAAGGCAAGGTGGTGCTGATAAAGTGTGTCTGTGCCCCAGCAGCCTGAAACATCTGTATTTTTCTTATGAGAAGAGGCTTAACTCCTGCCCATAACATTGTCTCCAAAAACAGCTCTGTAGCAAAACTGTCCCCACTCCCTCATTTTACCTGTAGCCTGTAACATGAATTTCAGTTAGAGACCCACAGCATTGCAGACCCGAATTTGAAAGGTAGGAGCAGAAGTGCAAGCATGACCTGTGCATCCACCTCTGGTGCATGAAGTGGGAATAGCTACAACTCTTCTGTCTTCCAGAGGCTTGGCCAAAACCAATGCTGATCTCAATATTTACCCTTCATCCTTGAAGTACCAAGAAATTATTTTCCATAAATATAGATGGGGGTGGGTATTGTTCTGTTCCTTAGCAGGCATAGCAAAAAATACACCCTGATACAATGACTCCCAAGTAAATCACCTTCACTTCACTTCAGGCTACAAAAAGCAATTATTTGGGATGAGCAAAGCCCTCCTATTAGATTAAGAACTGACTGATAATTCTAGTTGTACTGTACTTTAGCATCTTGATGCTCTTACAACGGTGTTAAAGTAATCATGGCAATTAAGGTACTTTCCACAAACACTGCGATGGCACACAACACACGACACACTTGGGACACGAGATCAAGATGAAGGGAAACCCCTCTGAAATGGACTCATTGACATCTAAATATCCACATGTGCACCACAAGGAGCTCCAGCCTTGATATATCACATGATCTAGTGTGATTTTTGGCAAGTCCAAATGCCTCACACAGAACTCTAGAGGCAAAGGGCTAAAATGCTTTAGGTACAATCCATCAAAGTACATTTGTCTGGGCTGAAACAATTAACTATATACAAAGAAATATACATATAATTAATTAATAGTGCTTATTATGTCTTCATTTTCATGGGTACCATACATTAAAAAAGGTTATTTCTCAAACCTTCTTCCTCCTTCCTCTGTCGTTCTGCCATCACAGACATAAATGGAATTTCTGCTCACTTCGGTATTTTTTTGCTTGACTGAATTTTCTGATATAATTGTCTTACTTCCCAGATAGAACACAAGATCAGATTTGATGCATTAACTAACAGATACAACTGTTTACATGAAAGAAGATTCAAATGCACATCATCACACACTGGCATCTTTATAAAGAAAACAAATAAACATTCTTTGAAAGTCCATAGCACCTCAACAGTTTATTGCAGCTTTAAGTTCATTTACTTCTCTCCTGCTTTTTACTTGTCTCCCCAGTCTTCAAGTAAAAATTTTGCTGTGAGTTCAGTAAGATGCCTTTTCTGTCCCTCTCTTGCTCAGTAATGCAACATGAAAGAGCTGTGCTAAAGCCCATTACCCTAGCACCATGCCACATGGATTCCTGCTCCTGTCCCACCTTCCTAAAAGGCCTACAAAGTCAAAAAACACCATCCCAGAAGTTACCAGTGTGACCAGCAGCAACGGTCACCTCAAAAAAAGCTCCCTGAGGGATTTTCCCTTCAGTTTTCTTCCTCTAGGTACCCACCACTCACACTAGCAAACTGTCTTGCCCTGCACCACTAATCAAGAGTTTGCCTCTCAAACATAGTTTACCAAGAAACAGGCCCGAAAGCAGGCTGCAAAATTCACCTTGGGAAGATTACACATTTCTGGACTGAATTGTTCTCTGAATTCCTCAGCACACAGGTTATATCTGCAAAGCTTCTCCTGCAAATGAGAGAGTATTTGTTGCAGACACAGCCTCTTCCCTCACACTTACATAATCCTGCCTAATTTATTGGAATTCTTGAGTTAGAAAACAGCAGGAATAATGCAGTCTGGAGAGCCTGACTCCATCCTGCCTCAGTCACAGAGCTCTTATGTGATTCTGCCCAAGTAAAACCCTTTTCTTCTTCTCCCACACTGTTCTTAATTGCTTATTGCTTTTTCCCCTTCTCTACAGCCTCAGCAGACTCTTCAGATCCATTTTTTCCTTTCCACTCCATCATGGCTGTAGCTCTGTCTGACAAATCAGACAGAACATGCTCAGCTGCACTGGAGGGCTGCGGAACACATTGGTGATTGAGGCATAGATGCTTACAGTGGTAGAAGAGATTATAAAGTGAAGGATGCCATAAGTGGGTGCTTGCTGCAGAGTAATTGGTGGAGAGTTTTGGTGTTTTTTCAAGTAGGAAGGTTGGTTTTTTGAGATTCCAAGTCCTACCCTAAACTGACAGCAGTATGTCTGGCTAAAAGAGGTCTACTGCATTGCTATAAAAAGAGCCAGCCATAAGAAGTTGGAAGGTGCTGAAAGCCAAGGTGAGTTAGAAAAGACTGCTTGAACCTGCATACAGAATAACAGAGGGAATTACTGGGCTCCTCAAATGGGAGGACGGAATAACCAAAAAAAGCTACTGTTTGATCTACAGAAATGTCAGTAAAACTCACATAAAGGAATAAGCCTGAAAAAAGAACAGTGCCAGAAAACTCTTAAAAACAGATCTGACATATGAAAGGCTTAATGAGACCATTTTGTGAAAATTTACTACAATTTTGTCAAGAACCCTGGGCAGAATTCTGGCCACAACCCAGTAGGAGAAAAAAAATCCATGAGGAATATAGGACAGTGGTACCTTCAAAGATAACAACACTTTTACTCCTAACAAACCATGTGCCCTCAGTGGCTGCTTACACAGTACTGCATGAGAGATGCAGTTATATCCCTGCCATCACATGCCACTGCCATTCTGTTTGCAAAACATCCTGTCCATGCATAGCTTTGCACAGCAAGGTGCAGTAAAAGAAACACAGAAACGTTCCTCAAAGCACTGACCACCTCAGCCTGGAAAGGAAGTGCAAGGGACAAGAGGTAAGAGTGTCTTGACCTCCATGTCCCTGAAAACTGTCATGAAAAACAAAATCTGACATGTTCATAAATATTTCTCCTCCTCTAAAACAGGTAGAATTCTTTTTCTTCCACAATGAACTGCACACATCCCTGTCAAGTACCTGGGGTGATGTGTAGGGTGCAAGAGTGCAAGAAATAGGAAACAAAAGGGAAAAGACCCAAAAGACTTCTGAACCCCACATCATATGTTGCGAACTTCCTATATCCAGAATGGTGCAGAAGACTCCAGATATTTGGGTATGCTCCTTTTAGCAAGATAAGATTCTTTCTGTGACAGTGCTTTAATACAGAGGAATTCTCTGTCATCCAGTGTGTAAATCCACCAAAGGCCTTTTGTTTTCCACGTCTACTTCTTTTCATAGTGCTTGGCTAACAAAAGCCATCATCGAGCATGTCCCAGGACCTCAAAGTCAGTACCTGCTCAGTCAGCCAGGTAAAACAAAGTATACCAATATGAACACAAAGGGTATTTGGGGAACTGGCTGAAAGACAGGTTTTCTTCTAAAGAGGCACATTTCCCAAGTACCCCTGCACCAGAGGTCAAAAACACTATCTGGACCCACTAACCCAGGAAGGCTCAAGAGGAGAAGACAGGAATGTCACGCATATGTGTGCTGCATGTATTCTTAGTAAAGGAGCAGCTATTATTACCTTAAGAAAGAACCTACTTCATCCACAGGACAGAAAAATTACATCTGTACACCACTGAAACAGTCTTTATGCCAGCCTCATCAGTGTAGTGTTGAGATACTGTTAATTACAAAAATCACAGATATTAAGAAAAAGCCTCAGGTGGTGTGAATTATTTTGCAAAAACACATTCTCTTCATCATTTTCAGGCTCTTCTTTTATATAAAGTACGCTTTGATTTTTTTCATTTGCATCTCAAAATATTAATTGCCTCCTATATTGTAGTCTTCTGACTTTACTGAGATTCCCTTTATTCCCTGTACTCATGTACTTAAGTTCTTTTCAAATTACACATTTTTTTGTGACTGATGAGCTCCTGTACAGCTTTGTCAGGCAGGACAAAAAATAGCAGAGCACGGCATGACTCAAGTTAGGGGGAAACAGAGGAGCCTACTCACACATCCTAATTCTACAGTAGGAAAGGAATTGGTTTATTCAAAGCACTCTTCTCTGTACTCAGTGAATGTTTAATGAAGTTGGCTTCCAAAAATGTTAAGACAGAACAAAGACAGCAGCTTTTAAAAAGTAAAAACATTTCTAAGAACCTTTACAGAAATTATTAACTAAACTGTATACCATGATTTGATAAAGATGACTGATACTGCAGGACCCATTTAAGTGCCCTTCCTTATATTTAAATATAAACACCAAATAAAACTTAATGGTATTTCTAAAGAGCAGATACATTCCACACCTTCAGGAATCTTGTATTTGTGAATGTTTTTTCCCCCCCAGCTGCCTTCAGGTTTTCACAAGCTGTAATGTGTCCGAACTTCAAAACATATTAGGCTTCATAAATGCTAACAAATGCACAAATTTTAACACTCCAGCTATTAACATCATGTTCTGTTACTGCCGAGCTGCACAAGGAGCTGCACACCACCTGTCACTGCTCCTGCTCCCCCTCTCACAGCAGGCAGCAGGCATGTTTTGCAGCAAGACCTGCAAATGCAAATCTCCAAGCAGTTTAAAATTTTGTGCCGTCCCTCTGGCTGAAGGGACACTTAATGCACTTCATTATGTAAGATGTACTTGGAAAATGGGCTCTGAAATGGCAACAGCATCCAGTGAGAAGCAATTTGGATTAATGAATTCTTTAATACCCTATGTATTCTTACCAGTGACTTGCTAAAGACACCAATCAAATGGAAAGATGGCATAAAGATAAAATGCTTGGGAATAATTCAGTACAACTGGGACCAGTAATCCAGCTGTGCTTTGCATTATTATATGATGAGATGTTTCTCATGGGCAATTACTGGTAATTGGAATAAAGCATCTGGTATTAGGAGTAAGGCTAGAGAAGGGCCTGCTAGTCATTGATGTCTAGAGGGAGTAATGACCATAGATAGGTGGAAAGAATGAAAATGCTACAGACATTTAAGGTTTGGCCATCAAAAGCCATTTCAAATGCTAACATTTCAATGAAGAATATAACACATTTTAAACAAGGACATATTTGCTTCAGCAAGATTTCAATTCTGTTCCCCTGCTCGCCCTTCCTAAACAGCTTCATATGGCACATTTTTTCATTAAAATTTTAACTCCTTTTACTTCAGTAGTAATTTAATCCAGTTGTTCCTCTCCTTCTCTCTCTTCTGACAAAGAACAGAATACTGTATGAAAGCCAGTTCGGGCACTAAATGTCTCTGCAAGACCATCTTGTGCAAAGGCTATCATGCCATATTACCAGTGACATGGGAAAACAAGAAACTGCTTTGAGGTCTTGCAAAGTTTACACGCAATCAAATTAACAGTTACCTGACAAAATGTGATTTTGTTCTGTACATAGCAAAGCCTTTACCCATCTCATAGGAAGGATGGCAGTGTGGTCAGGCAGCTCAGCCATGAGGCAGCCAGGATGGGACAGCTTGGGAGAAAGAGTAGAGCCTATTTGTGCATTTGACTCAAGCAGCAGCCACACAGACTGAATGCAATGTCACGGTCTGCATTCAGCCAGCAACACTTTCTGGAAATAAAATACTAATTATTAGCAACAGACAACCGATAAACACTGGCATTTCTTCATGTTAAGGACAGTTCTGAATGGTTAGTAAGCCAGGCTTTTAAGTATTATGGCAATAGAGAACTTCTTGAAACTTGTCTGTGGCTACCATATACTGGTTTTCCAAAAGACACCTTCATGGTTAGAAGTTTTAAGTTCTCTGATTCATAAACCAGATTAAAATACAAAGTTTGAAGCAAAACCTGACTGATTTACATATTTTAAGATCACAGAGTCTGAGGGAGTTTTTCGTGATGTCTGGAAAAAGGCAGAAGCTGCAACCACATTGAAAGAAATATGCTTTGGGGAATTACAGGCCAGTCTGCCTCACTTCAGTTTCTGGGAAAATCATGAACCAAGTCCTATTGAAAGCCATTTCTGGGCACATGGAGATGATGATGATTAGCAATAGCCAAAACAGACTAACAACGGTAAATTGTGCTTGATCAACCTAACTTGCTTTCTAGGATGAAACAGCAAAATTTGTGAGTTAAGAACAGAGCAGTAGATACCATCCACCTTAACTTTAGCAAGGTATGCAACACCATCTCTCTCTTGCAACATGTTAGTATCCAAGTTGGAATGTTATGGTTTTCATGGATGCAGTCCTAGCTGGATGAAAAACTGTGCTGTGGAGCTCAATGGGTAATGGCTCCTGGCCATACTCTGCTTGGAAGGAAATAAAAATACCACACCTCATGGCTTCTTTTTGGCACTGGTTTTGTTTAGTGCAATCTATCAATGAGGAGAAGACAGGCTGCCCAATGAGGAAGACAGTACATTAGATTAGAGAAATGACCTGCCTCACTGGGTATGCAAATTTTTTGGACCCACTCCAGATACTAAAAAATAGTTTTTAAAATAAACACAATGCAAATACGGTTTCTGGCTTCTATCATTGAACACGCTGAGAGAGGAAAGGGGACAGGATTCTGTTCACCAGGACTCCAATTCTCCTATCTTCTAGGGTAGGATGTGAAAGTTATAACTGTTACTAATGATGGGGCTGAATTGCTCCAAATAACCAAGAAACAAAAGCTCTGCATTGTCACTAGCCCTCTCATGAGCACACCCAATAATCCAGAAGTCAGTGTAATATACCTTCTGCATTCAGTGAAAGTCAGCAATTTCTGTGAATGCGCAATGCCACATAAATATTTACTATAAATATTACTACCTACAAAAAACCTCACCCTCTTTATAACAAAATTGCTCCTTTCCAGTTCTCATTGTAAGAATTAACTCAGTGAACACAACAGTAGTTACCGAGAGCTGGTAGAAGATGTTCATATTTTATCAAGTGATTAATTCCAACCTGTTTCATTTTTTTCTCTTCATTGTAAATGAGTCATTATGGACAGAAACCAAGTCAGGATTAACATGTAAGATCATGTTCTATTGAGAACTGAATCCTGCCCCTAAAGGAATAATATAAACAGTGTGTTCCATGTCAATACCAGGGATATAAAATAATATTTGCTATTTGCACTGACTTTATGCTTAGAAACACTTCATAGTGTCTTAGTCTAATCCACAGTATCAGAGTGAAGATTTTTTTAAAATTCAAATATCTTGTATCACATCAACAGATAAAACATAATTGAGAGAGTAAATGGATTTTAGAGTAAGGTGAACAACAGTAAAGAACATATTAAACTCTACAAGAACACTAAATATATCATATTGTAGGCCTACAGTATGGATGACCAAATAAAATGGAATAAATCAAGATTAACCACTGGAGTGGAATATTTTGTAATATATCTAAAAGGTCTATAAAAGCTTATTTTTATAATGAAATCCTTTGCAGATTTCTGGCCCTAGTTAGAAGTGTCTAGTTGAAACATCACTGAAAAAAATTTAATGGCAAAGCATCTATCCCAAATGTGTAAGGCAACACAAGAATGATATTAAAGAAATGAAAGTCAGTGCATTGTATATTTTTATATACATGTTTGACAATGTGTATATGTGCTGAAATGTATCTTATGAGCTCCCACACAGAGAAAACAAAGCTGAAGTGGGCACTGCTTAGGAGAACCCAAATTCCATTTGGACAGTTACACACAACACTTGGACGCACAGAGCTTTAAATAACAGGTTAGTAAACAATCAGGAGCAAAAACTTTCAAAAGAGCTCAAAAGAGCAGATGAAAATAGGTGTTATGCTGTGCATTTCCTCTGATGTCAGCAGCGAGGCAGCATTGCAGATAAGCCTCTAGCAGTGTTAGTAACCAAAAGTGGAGAACAGACACAAAACGTGCTCCACTGCAACACCTGTTGGTGGTGCTGATTCTTCCCCCAAGTGCCTCTGCCCTAACTGCCCAGGAAGCTGAACTTCTCTCTCTGTGGTCCTCTTAAAAGTCATGCAGAGGAGGCACCTTGACAACAAACTCGTAACATATTCAGGCCAAGACTGACCCAACAGGACAGCAAGAGCCTTGATTGCTTTTGAAGTCAAACTGCTAAAATTAAAAACTTCACCTATCAAGGTGATGAAGGGACTGAAGCATCTTCCTTACGAGGAAAGGCTGAGGGAGCTGGGCCTCGAGAGGAGATGACTGAGAGGGACCTCATCCATGTCTGTCAGTGTCTGCAGGGAGGGGTCAGAGCATGGACCAGGCTGTGCTCGGTGGTGCCCAGCAATGGGACAAGAGGCAACAGCAAGAAACTGACGCCCAGGAAGTTCCACCTGAACATGAGGAAGAGCTTCTGTCCTGTGCAGTGACCGAGCACTGGAACAGATCATCCAGAGAGGGTGTGGAGTCTCCCTCAACAGAGATACTCCAGAACCATCTGGACACAGCTCTGGGATGATCATGGTTGAGCAGGGAGCGTGGACCAGAGGATCCACTGTGGTCCCTTCCAACCTCAACCAGTCTGTGATTCCGTACATAGGATTTAATTATTCAAATAAGAAGTTTGTTTGGACTGCCATGGTTAAAAAGTCTTTCTAAAATATACTGCCTAACCAAAGCTTCAGACCACAGCTGCCAAACAGGTATTCAGGCACTCTATTGCACTATAGCCCTTCTTGTTCAGAAAGAAATCTGAACCTGCCACGTCAGACAAAAGAGTCAAACAAGTTCATGTTCCAGTTCAGCAAAACAAACACTTTCTTTCTAGCAGGACTTAAAAAAAAAAACGGTTTGCCAAATGAAAGGCCACATCAATGAGTTCTTCATCAAGTTTTCCCCAAAGGTGCTATTTTATCCCATTTCATCCTCAGCTACAATTGTCATGGGATAAACAGAAATCCTGAGAGAATAATGGGAAATTCTATGGCAGAGAGACAGATGGAAAGAAAGGGTACTTGTAGGCATTAGTGCTACAATAAGGTATCATCTACCGAGACCCAATTTCTAAGAGGAATCTTTGGGCATGAGTTATTCCACATCTCCTAGTGTGACACACAGGCCAAAACACAATGAAGACACTGCTCAGACTTTCTTTTGTGACATGCAGTTGACAACAAAAGGATTTCTGGCCAATGAGCAGTATCATGTACCTTCCTTACAAGCCATATTGCTGGCAGAAGGGAGAGGGACAAACAGGAAGAGGAGGCACCTCAATGCACCTGGGAGGATCTGAAAGGCATCCCCCCAGTTCTCCAACGTCCTTAACTAAAGTAGCTAGCCACAATACAGTGCATGCCACGTTAGAGAACATTTCATTTCAGAGCTTTAGCTCTGATGATAACATGCAAGAACACGCTGTTAACTCATTCTGTTTTAACAGACCAGGTAACAGTAACTATACAGACAATTGCTCACACATAATTAAATAGCATACCTCCTTCCATTCTTATTAGAATATAAAAGTTACTCTTGAAACAGCTTGACATAAGAGACATTTTTTAAATTGAGGGCAGTTACATACGTGAAAATTGATGTAAAATACTAGACCTGCCTATTATTTCAGAGAATTTCACAAAAAAGGAAGGTGCATGAGAATTCAGTATTACTCCTTTATGACAAGTCAAATTAACTTGGGGTATCATTGTTACTTAATAAAGGAGAACAAACGAAGTAGTAAAAAGGCTCTGGGTAGGCTACAGAAAAGCGTTAGATTAAGATTCAATTAGATATGCATTCTAAAATCCTTGTTTCCCAGACTCACTGAGAACAAAGTGACATGCAAAGTTTCTTATTTACAGAAGGGAGCACAAGAGCACAAGGTCATGTGCAGGGGAAGTTCAGACTGTAACTTGAATGAAGTTTGACCTTTTTTTTTTTTTTTGGCAAAATCTGAAACACGAAAATTTAGAAGGAAAAGAAACATGAAAGATTTATTACTTCAGTTTTCTACACTAACAATACAACATTCATTGTGATTTACACATGCTATGTTTTCTATATTCAAATTCAACCCAGTATTTCAGAGTAGAAAACCCAAGAGAACTAGAAAAAAACCACTCTGGGTAGCCAAACGTTTCATGGATCATTGATGAGCCCGAGAGCTTGCATTTTCAATAAATTGTGAAATAAATTTCAAAAGCTTCCTTTTTAGTCATAGGAAGCTGTGCCAGGGGAGGTTTAGGTTAGATATTGGGAAAAGGTTTTTCACCCAGAGGAGGGTTGGGCACTAGAAGAGGCTCCCCAGGGCAGTTGTCACAGCACCAAGGCTGACAGAGCTCAAGAGTCTGGACAATACTCTCGGGCACAGGGTGGGATTGTTGGGGTTGTTTTGTGCAGGGCCAGGAGCTGGACTCAATGATCCTGATGGGCCCCTTCCAACTCAGGATATTGTATGATTATAGGGCAGGGTGCTCCTGTGTTAAGCAACATATAAGACAGTCCTTTTCCCAAAGGTTCTGTAATCTCTCTTGGGTGGATCCAGACAACTGTAGTCACAGGAGTTAATCATGAATAATTAGTAATCTTCTAACAGATTAAGAACATTCAAATGTGAAAGACAACGACTTGGCAAAATAACAGATATTCAGAAATCACGCCCTAGGTTAAACTATAATAAAAAGGAATAAAAACGTATCACATATAAGACCAACTCAATTAGGAACAGCAAAAATTAAAATAAAACCCAGCCTCCTTCAAAGGATGGAGGCTCAGACTTCCTAAGAAGACACTGATTATGTATTCACCTGAGTAGCTTCTGGAAAAAGAAGCCAATATTACTACAGAGCCAACACTATTTTATGTTACCAAAATTAACTTTGATATCAAGTACTTAAGATTCAATTTTCTGTTGACCTAGTTGCAATGATCTAGTAGAAAAAAGGGGTAATTTAAATATTTTATACATCAAGAACTCACTGACAAAGCCACGGGGAGTTAAAGATCAAACACTGTAATGCATAAAGTAAATAACTTCCAATAATCATGATCCTCATTCATTACCCCTAATACAGTTTTTTGCTGTCTTTCAGTATTTCAAACTGAACAATTAGGAAGCATTTTTAGTGGCTGAGTTAAGTACATCAGATTGGCTACAGAACTAACAACTCTTAAGATACAACTCTTACCTATAAATTCAGTGGTTTTTAGGTACATACAAAAGAATTCTTCACTAGAAAACAAGAGAAATTCAGGAGGTTAAGAAGAAAGATTACTACTAAAGTTGTTTTTCTTTTTTGAAACACACTCTCATGTTCTACTAAAACTGAAGGACTTTGTATTAGCTTCAGTTTCACATATTTAACTGGAACAAATTCCCCTTTAAGTTCCCTTAGTGATCATTAAGAAAGTTTCCATGTGATTCTGAACATACTAAAACACCCTAATATCACTTCTCAACTTGAAGGTCAGTAAGAATCTTCAAAATGTCAGAATAAAGTTTAAATCCAAAAAGTGCAGAACTGCTTAAACATGCATTAATACAGATGCAATCACTCATCAGGAAAGACTATACTGCAATCAGAAAAACAGCAATTCTTCACACTAACAGAGTATTAAAACTATTAGGTTTATTTTGTTAACAAGGAGGCTATGGGTATCATTAAGGTATGACCTCACATTGTCCAGTCTCAGACCCAGCAGCATTCCCATGAAATGGCAAGCTGGGATTCCAGAGCTGGCATGATCTATGTATAAATAGATCAAATCTAGGAAGTTTAAAAACCAAACTGGCCATGGACAACTGCTCTGCAGAACCAGATTTTTCCGTTCCATCATTTTGCGACTCTCCTACACAGGCATTTTTCCTCACTTTTAATCCAATGAAGGCAGAAGCAAAGAGCAAAGTACAGTCCCTTTCAAATAAACCAATGCAAGTCTTCTCATGGAGAACAAATAAATAAATGCAAGCATAGGATTAAACAAAAACACCCAAACATTCCTACCAAATGCTTGCTTTGCTAAGTGAATGTCAGTGCATTCCCACCCCTGGGTACCACCATTGTTCTTTTCTTTAGCTTCCCGCAACAGTAGGGATGAGTAACCTACAGAAACTTGTGACACCTCCTGTGCTAACAGGCAAAGACTGGCAGGAAGATGGTGGTGGTAGGAGGGAAAAAAGAGCTTGCTCTGGAGGGGACAGAACACTTACCCATCAGCAGTTCCCCAGCTTCCTGGGGCCAAGCTGGTGGCTTCTCAGAACATCCACCCCCATCCCAACCACTTATCCCCTGCCTGACCTTCACACAGCTTTCCACGCACAAAAACCTCACACACAGTCAAAATAGTTCCTTAAAAAATATACACTACTGCTCCACTTGTTTTGGCAAAAGACATGGATAGAGGGCTAATAGCTGTGGTCTACTCAGCTCTTAGTCTTCAGTGCTGTTGACAACTCACATGGCCAACTTTAAAGAGCTTCAAGAGAAGTAAACTTAAAAAAACCCAAACAAAAACAACCCTGAAGAAGTTGCAGCCAAAAAATGTTATCAAAAGCATGAATTGATGGAATTTGGAATGGATGGAATTCTATTTAAAAAAAAAAACCAAAACGCCAAATACACCTGGTCAAGAAAGTTCTTAGGTTTCTGTTGCTACTCATCCCATGACAAGAATATTAAAAATATCTTGCTTTTCCAGTTGCAAAGAGAATCTAGTATTTACGTGGATTCATCAAAACCCAAGCTCCTAGATGGTTAATGGATGCTTAGTTCTTATAAATTGTGCATAACCATTCTCAACTTTTATTTTCCATTGCAGATGTTTCCTGCAAGAAACTAAACCCTCACATTTCAACACAAAATGCCTCCTGCTATACAGCCATTCTTAGCATCAACCACAAGTGTAAGCTTTCATGTGAAAGAGAGAGGAACCTAAAGGGAATTTCTGATTGCATGACAAAGATGCCTGTGCTTGTGGGTAAGGGAGACTGGAAGTGTTGAAGCATGTTTGACCTTCAAATGCCAGCATGTTCAACTTGCGAAGATTTTTGATGTTTACACAAGCATGAAGAATTTTTTCCCCAGGGACACACTGAGCACCACAATCCATCCAGTGGGAAGGCGGCTGGTGTTAACCCATCACAGCCCTGCAGCCCTTGAATCCCAGCTTGTCATTTCACGGGTACACTGCCGAGTCCTCATCTGGCCAATGTGAGGCCATTCCTCTTCTTCATCCTGACACTGTCAGTGATGAAGTCTGATGAATGAACGTGCTAGAACTAAGTGACTTTCAGCACTTGGAGCACAGCCCCATAATGCTGCCATGCCTCCCCGTGCCAGTATGGACAATTTATCCTTTGAGAGCAGATAAACACTGAGGCACTGCAGTGTCACATGCCAAGTACCAGCTTTATCTTTGCCTGAAGGGCAATGTGCCCTAAAGGAGAAATCCTCAACTGAAAATGAACCGAGGTCTTCCCTACACTTACTGAAAATCAAGGTTACAGATGAGCTGTCTGACACAAACCTTCCCCAAAACCCAGGCTATCCACTAAAGGTGAGAACGTAAAAGCATATTTATAAACAAATGTCTAAAGTCTCTCAATGAAAGATAAAATACCTTTCACAGAAAGCCACTTTAAAAATCAACAAAAAAACCACACAACTTTGCCTGCCTAAATTAACCAGACAAATAAGGACATTATGTCATATGAGCACTCTGACAACAAAAAACCTACTACATATTCTCCTGGTTATAGTACATATATTTATATTTTTGTTTTTATATTTTTTTTTATTTTATTACATTTATATTTTTATATTATATTTGTATTTTTAAATTTTTGTAATATGGTTAACAAATTACTAACCATTTTACTGTGCTCCTTAAAAGCACATATTTTCTGAAAAGTAGTTCTGATGTTTTGGTGAAAGTATTGTGTCATAAAAAAATACAAGATCTAAAAACCACTTAAGAAATTCAAAGTGATCAAACTTAAATGTAATGTCACCTCTAAATTACATGGGTAATATCAATATAAAATACTGTTGGAAATCATAAAAAACCCAGCAGAGACATAATACACAACTCAAGTGCACAATAACAGTGTTCGTCCAGCAGCTGCGGATACTCTGGAAGTATTGCTAATTTGTGTTTCATGTAGTGAGAGGTGGTTCAGCTATTCTCAGGCCCAAGGGGAAGAACTAACAGACATACACAGTGATGAAGATCATGAGCCATGCCCAGTGTTCCCAAGGAGTTCACCTATCCACTTCTGCACAAAGCAACAGTTCAGGGAGAACGCTGCCTTGCTCGTGATTGCCCAGGTATGTGGGACTGAGGACAGTGCAGGCTCAGACAAGGAATGACTATTTTAAAAGCATGTCACGGGCCCAATCCACTGTTCCACTGCATTTCCAAGACTCTGGAAATGCAGTTTCAATACCATGACTCATAACCAAGATTCTCCTTTCCAAAGTGCCCGTCACTGTGGCCTTTTTCTCCTTTGGATTTCAGAGCTTGAAGCATTATTATTCCAAGTTTCCCTGATTGTTCAGTTTAAATGTTCGACTTAATGCTCAGGAAGAATCACAATGCCACTTAAAAAAGAGACCCATAGCACTCTTACATCCTCCCTACAAGATAATGGACTTGAAATAAAGACTAAGGGAATCTTCAACCAATGTTATAAGCCACAAACGGGATAGAAATCATGGAGAAGAAAAAACATCTTAAGGTGAGGTTTTTGTTTGGGGTTTGTTTTAAAAAATAATTAAATGCAACTATAAGGAAACATGGAATCACATTTTCCACTGAAAAGGGAAAATTAAAGATAATTTAAAACATTCATCAGAAGCCACCATAGGGGAAATGAATGACCATGTTTGTTACACAACAACATCATCTTAGCTAAGCTTTAAGTAGAGTATCTCTCAGCAGTCAGGTCATCTGACAAACAGAGCATCAAAATCTTCCTTCAACACAAATAAAGCAACATCACAAAAAACATTGAGTCTTTGTCTACAACAGTCTATTTAGAATACTTTAATAAACTAAATTTTACTACAGTTTGTTGAAACATAAAATAGAAACTAATTTGACGTAATTACAGATTTCTTTACGTTTGATGAAGTGCTGGCACACACAAAAACACCTTAACGCTCAGAACCCAGAGCATTTTTTTGCTGTGACAGAAGGGTATTTTTCCTTCATCTTAAATTCTTGTTGTGGTTTAAGATGGCAGGCAGCTAAACTCCACATGGCTGCTTGCTCACTCATTCCCTGCACTGTCCCCCTCCCCATGGAATGGGGGAGAGAACTGGAGAAAAAAAATAGAAAAATTAGGACAGACATAAAGACAGCCTAACAGGACAGAAATGGAAGTGAGGAGAAATACTACTACTACTACTATAAATAAAAATTTATTAGTAGTATTATATTGTACGACAAAACAAGCTTGCACTGACCACCCACTTACCAATGCCCAGACAGCTCCCCAGCCGAGTCCGTGGCCAGTTTTCCCCCTGGTTTATATATTGAGTATGCCATGATATGGCATGGAATATCCCTTTGGTCACTGGGGTCAGCTGTCCTTGCTGCTTCCTCCCAGTTCCTCACTGGTGGGGTGAGAAGCAGAAAACTCCTTGACTGACTGCAAGTACTGCTGAGCAACAACTAAACCACCAGTGTGTTACCAACATTATTCTCACCCTAAATCCCAAACCCATCACTGTGCTAGCTAATTCTGTCCTGGCTGAAACTACAACAGGGTTCTTTTGCCATCATGCTGGAACAGATCAATCTCATCACTTCCAGGAAGGATCACAGAGTCCTTATCTGCTTGCTCAGGTAGCACTAAGTGAGGTGTGAAATGAGATGGCAATAGATGCATGGCAGAGCTGATGAAGAGCTGGGAAATGGACAGAAACAAAACTGGCTTGGATAGCAGATGCTGACAGGAAGAAGAGAACATGCCGAGAGGAAAAGGCAGATATCAAGGTAAGAAGAGGATTACTAAGAAGGAAAGAAGAGGTGAAGAAACATCAGTGCCTAGGAGACTTGAGTGGAATGGCGATGGACAAGACAATAGCATCTGGTGAGCCAAAGAAGAGAGCAAGGCTGGAAAATCTGGAGCAAGGGGGCTCTGTAAGAAGAGCCAGACAGGGGCAGCACCCTCAGAAATACAGAAAGGCAGGAGAGAAGCAGGTTAGAAGGGAAAGGAGTAACTAGTCTGATGGCAAGCATTCTTTGATATGGCAGAGGAAGCCACATAAGCATGACAATGTCTGTCTCAGTCCACAAAACGTTTTAGTTCAAGTGGTCAAAAGCAGGTCAACACTGCATCACAAAAGGGCATAAAGGTGTATGCAGAACAGCATGCAGCACTACTTCCCCAAGACCCTGTTTCACCACAACTTCTACAGACACAAGACTAGGGTCCCTAACACCTGATGAGTTACCTTGTAGTGAACAGTTGAGTTTTGAAACTGTGTAGGCTCTCAGCATCCAAAAGATGCTGCGGCAGATGGATGAGGAGCTGACATACACATTATGCAACAAAATTTATAACTATTCAATTACTTCTGTTTGCTTGAAACCTAAAGCCTGCAAGTTTTATTTGATAATCTGAGGTCTCCTCATGAAATACAGGGTGAATGACTATCCCTCATCCGTCCTCTGCAAGCTACTTTGCAAAATGCTGTCAGATCCTTCAGTCATCTTCCTTTCTGTGCTGGACAGATCTACTTTACTGTGTCATTTCTTTCATTGGAGCCATGTCATACTTCAAGCACTCCCCATCACTTTAACTCTTCAGTTTCCACGCTGCACTTCTGAGGAAAACCAGAACTGTACACAGTGCTCACAAATACAAGGAAGTCCATAGCTGACACAGTGGTGCAGTTATGTTCTATGTCTTGTTCCCCATTCCTTTCCTAATAATCCCTAAAACTGCTGGGTTTTGGCACTAATGAACATATATTTTCGCAGAACTATTAATCCCCAAAGTCTCAATCCTGAGAAGTTTGAAGCTACTCACAGTCTCACCATATACACTAAGATAAGATTATTGCATTTTGGGCTTCTCCCATGAACACTGCCTTTACTACAATAATTTTTGCTTCCATATTACATCCAGTCACTCAGTATCAAAGATCCCTCTGAAATTCCTCATAATTTGCCTTTATTAACTCTACCTTGAATAACTTAGTATCATCATCAAATGGGTCACCTCACAATTAACCCTCTTTTACAAATCACACATTCTTTGAACATCACTGGCACAGGAACTGATCCCTTGAGATTCTGCTGGTGACCTTTCTCTAGCTTGAGGATGGACCTTTAATTCCTGCCTTTTCTGATCTTTATTTAGCCACATAAGAGTATTCTCTTCTATTCCATGGTAGATTAAATTCTTTAATAGCTTTTGGTAATGGACCTTGTTAAATATCTTTTGAAAAATCAAAGGAGACACACTATCCATTTGTCTACCTACTCTTTAAAAAAAACCCCTCTTGCTCAGTATCATACTCACTGACAAGTCCAATATTCCTGGATGTTCAGCACTTCAAAAAGTGCTCTCCAGATAGACTTACTGAACCGTGTTTCCGGAATATTCCCTAGCACCTTTTAGAAATACCCAGTGAGTCTCGTCACTGACTCTCCTTCTGCAGTTAACTGCATCAAATCTGCTGGCAACATTCAGTTCTACTCCAAGACCAGAATGTATTTAGCATGAGAATTTACAGCTACTTTCAGTTAGGCAAAAATTTTTTTGAAAGATGCTACCTATGCAGATCGATTTCATGATCACATAGTAAGATGGATGCTTCCTTTCTGTTCCTTTCCTTTCTTTCCTTCCTATCTTTCCTTCCTAAGATGTTAAAACAAACAACACACTTTAATTAGCAGGATTCTCCGACTGCAAAATTAAGTTCTTTAGGTTGAAGGAAAACACCCAAAAAAAGGATGAATCAGCTCTGTGGCACTACAGAAATACTCGGATGAAAACTTCCTGGTCTGTCTGTTCCAAAAACTGGGCGCGTACAATGAACAAGACGTGAAACATACGCAGCAGGTTCATGCATTACTCACAGGTTGTGTGTGCATGAATATACCCATCTATCAAAACCAAAGGTACAGCTATGCATCATAAAGACTTCCTGGGTACATACACTCACCTACACATCAAGACTGTTTCAAGCATTTTACAATTTGAAGCCCAGCTATCAACAGATATTTACAGTCTTGAAGCTTCTCTCCAGCTTTCAACTACAAATCAAGGATTACACTCCTCTGCCTTATGAACTTTACTAAATGAAACCTATGACCTCTGAAGTGTTTGGCTAAGATTCGAGAAACTTCTGAGATGAAAATTAGTTTTGTCTTCTTTGTTCTACTGAGTGGTAAATAGTAACTTGAGCATGGGAGAGGCTGGACCAGGAAAGAGAATAGCTCATTCAAGGACCCACAGTGGAACAGGGCAGGCAGGCAGAGCAGCCCCATAATCATAGCCTTCCTGGAACCCTCTGCACAGGAAGGGTCAAACTATGATCAGAGAGGCACCTTAACCTTACTCCCCTTTTTCTAATTTTTGAGCTCTTTTTAACCTTACTAATAGTCTTTTAGCACTACTTTTTGAGGTTAACTCCTTTTATATAAAGCACTGCAGAAAAACCAGGAACAGCTGCTTTTAATCCCTGATACCTCAGCCTGGGCAGAGTTACAAGTGACAGAAAACTTAGTCCAACTAGCTTTGGTCATTCAAGCAAGAAAACTGATTTTTCTTCTTAAGCTCCTTAACATAAAAAGATTTACTACAATATGTAATCCTGTCTTTAGCAGATAGCTATGAAGAATGCTCGCATACTAGTGGCCACTTCCTGTTAGCTGTTCCTGAAGTGTGTACACTTCTTGTTTTGGTTTCCTTTGTCCATTGTAAAGACAGAAACATATTGTTTTCAATGCTTACCTATAAGAAATTATTTTACTGCTTTAGGAGTAGACCGGCAGAGCTGTGATGTTCAAGATCTCAAAAAGTTTTTGTGTTGTGACCTCTTCTTATTAAAACCTTACTCCAACCACCAAACAAGTGAAACATATGTACATCCCAAGGATGCACAGAAATATATAAGTTCAGAATTCTTTCTTCTTTTCGTCCTACTATAAAAAATTAGATGTTTTACATTTGCTTTTAGTCATACATAAAGGTACATTCTGGCCATCAGCAGAGTGTAAATTTGCTTTATCTGTGCACTTCAGGGTTTCTATGCCTTCAGCTAGGATGTGGCTAACCCAACAGCTGAATCAATGTTTGGCTCGAGTGAAGTTCTGCCTCCAGAAGCAGAGTTGTGACTGCTTGAGTGTAGTGGGCTTAGTTCGCATCCATTGTTTACTCCTCTTCCTCCTTGAGATAAGGATTCGGAGAAAAACAAAGCAGATGCAAAACTTTAAAGAATATAAAGAAACTTTATTACTAACAGAATTAAAAGTAAAAAGAAATAATAAGAAATTAAGGCAAACTCCCCTCTCTTCCAGCACCCCCTCCGTCCCAACACCTCACGCAAGGGAAAAAAACCCAAAACATGGGATTTGGTCAGTGTTATAGTTCTTAAAAGCCTCTCCAACTATAGGAAAAAGAGTCTCTTCTGCTATGCCATGGGATTCTTCACAACTCAGCATTCCGCCAGGCAAAACAATTTGCTGAAGTGAAAAAATACCTCTCCCATGAAATCTCACAGTCCCTTCACACTGCAGTCATGGGTCACAATAACACAGGGTTTTAGTTTTTTAAGGATGACTTATTCTGGCCTGGAAACAAAGGCTCTCTTCTTCAAAATCTCTAAAAGCCTTTCACCACTTTTATATAGCCTGACATAGACATTCTCTTATCTTCACAGGCCGCGCATGGATTCCCCATCCCCCTGTTATAAATACATATTATAATATTGGCTTTCCGCAAATATTAAAATAGATGCTATATGTATAATGTTCAAGTAGCTTTGCTAGAAAGATAGTTTTTGTAACAACGACTGATGCCTTTATTTCTGTTATTACCTGAGACATAGCAGTGAAATAGCTGATACAGTTATAGTTGTGGTAATTGAACTGTCTGTTCGGATGGATAACATCCAATGAACGTAGGATGGAGACCCCTGCAACTGACGTGCCAACTATCAGCAACTGCCATCTGCAGACACCATGGACCACAGCTCCAAGTGGAGGTGATGATAAAAACTGACTAAAACCACAGCCAGAGAATACGCATGCTCTAAAAAGGCAGATCCGAGGAGGAGCCATGCTAAACAGTTCCTAGAACATGTAAACTAGTTTGGGGAAGAGTTTGAATATAGATAATTGTTTATGAATATGCATTAGGCTGATGCAATAGGAAAGGTATGTAAAGGGTGTCTCCACAATGGCAGGTGTGCTCTTGGCTGAATGCCAAGCACCCAGCACTGTAACTTTTGCTTTATTGTATTTGTCCCCTATTGTCCTTTATTAAACTTTCAAATCCTAACAGGAGAGTGAACCTCGTTTTTCACACCCCCATTTACGTCAATGAATTAAAGAGTAAACAATCCGCAATATTATAGCTTTTTCCACAGCTTGCTAGAAGAATTTTAAGTTCCGCGCCAGAGGCACCTCTACCCTCTTTTTCCCGGCCGCCATCTTGAGCTTCGTGTCACACAACCTCATTCATCCTCTCTTTCTGACCTTGAAGTTGCCATGTAAAAGAGCTGATCTTGTTTGGGCTTTACATTGATGAAAACTTCACTCTCTTTATGCTGCTGGCTCCATGGTGTCTTCCTCGGTTCGGTGCGAGCTGTGCTGGCTGCAGGGAGACTCCACCGGCTGCGAGGAGGGGATCAGGGTGGCTCCAGATGAAATCTCAGCCGCGTGGTCCCGGCTCAGCCGGGGCCCTCCAGCCGCGTGGTCACCCACAGCTCCGGGGTGGCTTCCCCAGCGGCCTGGCCCGCCGCCACCACCGGCGGAATGGGGCGGAAGGAAAGGGAAGGCCTGGCCACCCCTCAGCCCCCTGGAAGCAGGAACAAAGAATAGGAATTTCCTATGCTTGAGTCCCCACCCTGTTTAAATATGCAAATCGCAAGAAGCACCATTGGTCTAAAAGTTTGTCCATCAACCCACTACACTAAGGAAGGTTTTGTGCTGCTGGTGAGTGATCTCATTCAGGACTTCTCTGCCTGATCCCTACTTCTTTGTCCAGTTGATAGTATTTTGTACCCTGAAACATGCCAAAGGCCACTTTAAATGGTTTATGTAGTCCTGCTTTGAGATGAAAATACTTGAAAAGACACAGTTATAAACCATGAGGCAATAGAGCTTCTTAGAATTATAACAAACCAATAAATTTGTTAATGTTTATATGAATGATCAGTTACTCAACTGATACTTAACAGCCACTTTTTTTTGTATTACCAATGCTGAACATAAAATCCAGGCCAGAAGAGTTCAGGTATAACAGAAAACCATTTCTACTCACTGATGCATATCAGGGCGTGCTCTTTATTACACCACTGCAGAGAAGCACGTTTAAGACCCCACATTAGGTACTGAGGCCCGAAAAGCTTGAGGCAACAAGCTCAACCATGAGGATGAAGGACATGGAGAAAGCTCTGACTGCCAGCACAGTACTGAAGAGCTGCTGACATACAGCCAGCAGGGCTGGACCTGGGCAGGGACCTGGTTAGGGAGCATCTGCAAGGCCTTGCTGCAGTGGGAGGAAGCCAGTGTGCTAGGACACCTCATTTTCCCTGCAGAGCCTGCAGTTTCACAAAATAAAAAGGCCTGGTTTTATCATCCACCTGCCAGCACTCTACCAAATATACCACTAGTAGATAGGAATTCTGTCTGTGAGAGAGCAAAGACAGATGAAAGATTTCCCCCAGTGAACAGTTACACCTTTCACTGCACCTAGGATTTCTCTGTCTATAGCCGCCCCGCGATGCAATTCAGATTGTCAGTATTTTTGGAGATCCTCTCTTTTCTGTCAGCTACTTTTGTCAGAAAAACTAGACATGTTGTAGTTGTGTAGGCTGAAACTAAGAGAATCTTTTTATTTTAGGAACAGTGTGGTGTGAGGCCTGTCTTCATCACTCATATGGCTGAGTGGAGACTGAGGCAAGCTAGAGCCGAAAAGCTAAACTAACAGGGACAGGAAAACTCCAGGACAATTATTTAATGTCATTCTGTTAATTAGGCACTGCATGGAAAAGCCAGTGGAAAGTGTTTCCAATTACCCAGAAGAGAAGGTCTGCAACTGCAACAGAAATAGGTGCAATGTGAGTTTAGAGGAGGTAAAAAACACAAGTTTTGCCATGTAGCAGAAATATACAGGCACTTCACATTCTTGTGTGAAAAAACTCCACCACTAAAACTACATGTATGGTTAGAAGAACTACTAGTAGAACTGCTAGTTACATATACTTCTATTTAAATTAATTAATACCAGGCATAACCTTGGTGTTTTCTTTGATATAATTGGCTAGGCACACATATGAAAACTTGAGTGTGCCTTTTCTTCTGACATCATGTTGGAAGTTAGGATTTTTCCTTCTTTTTTCTTTCTCTCGGGGAATTTTGTCCCCTTTGTTGCCTAAGAAACTCAAATACCCGTACTTAAGAGACAAAAGATGTGGCTGGGAAGGTGAGGAGGGGGAAGGGTGTAGCTAGCCACTCTCTTACCTTGGGGGGAGTGAGGGATGGTTTTTCTTGGGAAGGGCAGAGATACCACAAGATTTTGGCTGGGGGGGCCAGGGGATGGGCGCAGCTCTTCTCTCTCTCTTGCTCTTGGGATCAGAGGGGAACAGTCAAGTTGCCCCGCTGTTTTCTGCCGTTGCCTCAGGCTTTTTTGCTACACTCTAACCCAGCACCTAGTGCCCGCCAGGACATCCCATGGCTCCTGCTTCATCTGTGGAGTGTCTCCTACATTTTGTTTGTCACCCCAGGTGTACCCCCACCCTGCCATTACAGCTACCGCTCCGAGGTTCCTGCTACAGCCCATTTCACCATCTGGAGGGGCCCTGGGACCAGCTGCCCCCCATGGGTTTGTACAGGGAGCCCCTTTTCTATCTCCCCGGCTGGCTGTGCCCGCCATTACCCACATGGAGGGATGGCTGATCTCGCGCCACAGCGCCCCCTGCAGGCGCGGGGGAATCACCGCACCCGCCCTGCCCGGCCGGGAGCCAACAGCGCCCCTGCCGGCCGTGAGCGGAACTGCACCGAAGGGGAAAGCGCCCGACCGCCGAGGGAAGGCTGTGGTTGGGTTCCTGGTTCTGCTTGGTGGTGCTGCCCGTGTTGCTCTTTGTTTGCCTTGTTACACATATATATATATATATTAGTAAGGAACTGCTATTCATTTTCCCATATCTCTGCCTGAAAGGCCTGTAATTTGAAAGTTATAATAATTTGGAGGGAAGGGGTTCATATTTTCCATTCCAAGGGAGGTTCTCACCTTCCTTGGCAGACACCTGTCTTTCAAACCAAGACACATCAACAAGTGGATAACATCACAAACTGCTAGAGTAATAAAGCATGACAAGTTAATAAATATTTTCAAATAGGTTTTTGTTAAAACCAGAAACAGAAGCCAGTTTTTCACTACATAACCACACAACAAAACATACTTTTCATATCACATAATCCACTTGTTTATGAACAAATGACTGCAAGTAATCGCATTTTGATTGACAGAGGCTATACACATAATGAGATTCCAACACATCTGGATCCTTCCGACATTGTGAATGCAGTGCTTAGCTGCATACATTAACAGGATAATGAGGCAGAGCCACTCCTGAACATGCACTTCACACAGCACAGTTAATCTGCAATTCCCCATTTGCCATACCTTGCCATATTCTGTCTGCCATGCCCACATAATGATCCACAAACACCCACATAACTGAGCTTCTCCTCTCTATGCAGGGTTAGAGACGTATTTCACCAACAGAAAATAATGTCATCTACTCAGAAAAGCACAGCTATACATTTATCCAAGATATTCAAAGAATCACATCACTGGGACAAGGATGTCTGCTCCCACAACCAGAAAGGAACATGGAGTGAATTACTTCACTTCACTGGCCACACTGGTTAAATTCACCAGCTGCTTTTCCTCAGGCAAGCAGCAAAGAGAGGAGAAAGTGCAAACTAGAACTGCTTATTGCCCACGCTGCCCCAACAGTGGCAGAAACCCTGTCCTCCTGCTGCAGCCACTGGCAGAGCTCCCACCAACACTTACACAGCCTGGTTGGCGGCCATGGTATTTTCCCAAAAAGAGTTTCTGTAAAGCAAAGCAGAAATCATTGGTTTCTTGGCACTGTCTAGTGTAACCCTGCGAGCTGTGCCACACAGGAAGTGGTGCAGGTGCGAGGATGGCGCACACTCGCACCCAGGAGCAGGAGAAGGGAGTTCTGCAGATCTTCACTCTTCCATCAGCACATCTCAGAGCCCCTCATCTTTGCTGTGTACCCAAACGCATTTGCGGCTCCGTGTCAAGCACCACACTCCTCACTTAAACAACGTAATTTAACTCTAAGATTTAGATTCAATTAGGACATTTTTAGGGAATATTTCTGGGGTCAATGCAAAGACACATGACTGACTCAAATAAGGGGCTTTCATTTTGCCTTGTTTAAATTATTGGTTTTAAGCTTAAGAAAATACGAAGCTGTGTGATTTAGTAAATCTTATGTATGTTACTAAACTATACTGCTACAAACAACTGCTGTAACTACCGCCCCGCACAAATCTCAAAGAGAAAAATCTGGAGTAGTCAAGGGCTGTAGTGAAATGGGCTCTACACGTTTGAAAGCCTTGGCTGAAGATTATGATGCAAACAGACTGTGAAGATGCTCTGGCCTGAAAGCAGCCAGATTCCTGTAACTCAGTGTTTCTCAACTGTGAAAAATAAATGTCAAGATGTAAAAAATTACTGAGCCGACTCAAGATACTTGAAGTGATCCTCAGAGCAATGCAAAATTAAGACTCAACCCTGCAATCAGCTGCCCACTGACAAACATTCTGTTGGTATCTTAATTCTTACCAGATGGATTTAACAGTGGTCTAGGGCAAAGGTCTATTTGCATGAAAATTACAGAGGAACGGGCACTAGCAATGCCCAACTTCTGGCAATGTCCACTAACAGCTACCACACTAAGAACAGCTGAGGCACACACAGAGCTGACAGGCAAGATGCAACTTTAAAAAAAACTATCTTTTAACACTGAAGAAGTACTAGGAGGAGAGAAAAAAACTTTAAAAGCTCTCTGGACTCCTTAGTTCCATAAAAAAACATTATTTAAGAAAAAGTATTCCAAGACAGACATAGTACACAACAAGCAGAGGGCTGATTAACAGAAAAATTACAGATTATGGCCACTGTCACCATTTGTCCTGCAGAGGAAGTAATTATGTGGCCACCTGTTGTGGTTTAGCACAGCTTGGTTTTTAGATAAAGAAAAAATTTACCAGCTACAGAAGCAATGTTTTTGCAAGGGGATCCTCTAACTTCTTCCAGACCCAACAAAACCAATCAGTTGGCTAGTTTGAATATTAACAACTCTGTTGAGCCACTTAAAAAAGCTGAACATGCCTCTCTAAACCACATCTAAGTATGAACAAGCCCGGGAAAGCTCTCTCTTTTCCAGCATTTGAACAAGTAACTGGGGGGCCTGGCATGGCCTGGCGGGGCTGAGCTGGGCCCTGCTCCGCGCAGCCCGGCCAGGTCGGCCCCCGGCGCAGCAGCGCGTGGCCGGGCCAGCAGGGAGAAAACCACCCCAGAGCCACAAGCAGCTGTGCAGCTGGAAAAACCTCCCAACTGAGGCCCTGTTCCATCGTGGCTCTGTTCCATCGTGGCCCTGCTCCACTGCTGCTCTGCTCGCTACTTGGCGGAGATCATGTGACCAACAGCAAAAGATAAGTTCCAGCTGCAAGGCCCGGGTAAGAGTAACTCTTTCAGCGCTGTAAGTTCCCCAGAACAGATGAAGCCTGCAGGCATCAATCCTCTCACAAGTTAGAGGAAAAGGAAGAGTGAAGGTGTGTGAAAAATACACCATAGAGACACTAAAGTCAGTAAAGAAGGAAGAGCTGAAATCCAGAGAGAGGAGATGCTTCAAAATCTAGAAGCTGAAATTCTTTTGTAAAGCTATGGTGATAGACTATGAAACATCAAATACCCCAAGACACCCTTGTAATTCTTGAAAAGCATGGGCGGTAGAGCGTTCAAACTGCAATCCTGAGCAAAGGCACCTGTGCTAAAACCAGCAAATGTTGAAATAGCTGTGATCTAATGAGAAGCTTGAACAACCAGAGATGAGTGACGAATAACCTTGCCCCCAGGGAAGAAGAAGACCTCTGTTCCTAGAGATGAAGGTGATTCCAGAGATGGATGAGGAAAACCTTTGCTTCTGAACAGCTCATCCTGAAAATGGTACCCCATTAGCTAAAATTGAACCCTCAAAAACAGTTGCGGTAAAAGCTGTAAGTCGAGGGAAGGGACTTCGACGTGCAAGCAGAGAACCATTCCCGTGCGGCTGACTTCACTGTGACATAGAAGCCATGAGAAAACTGTTTCTTGTGGAAAAGCCTCTACGGCATAACAAAAGAGACTCCTCTCCTTGAGTAAACTTAAAAAAGACTATAATAGAGGTGGTAAACTGACTAAAAATCCCAAGTTTTGTTTCTTTGCACTGTCAGTGAGAAAGGAAAGAAGAGGTTGGGGGGAGGAGAAGTGTTCTGAAGGTTCATTCTGATTTTTTTTTTTCTTTTAGTTCTGGTAATAATCTTTCTTTATACTCTTTAAAGTTTTGAGCCCGCTTTGCATTTCTCCAAATCCTTTATCTCACAGAAGGAAAGTAAGTAAGTCATGGATTGCAAACAAAACCACTACACTACCTATCCCCCAGTAAACCCTTGGCAACATCAGTATCTGAGGTTTATTCTAGTCAGGGTCAAAAGATGAATGTCAGCATATGAGAAGGATAACAAGCACAACAATGTGTCAGACATAACTACATAAGCCTCAATTACAAGGAAATCAGACAAAAAATAGTATATGAGAGGATTTTAAAATAAAAAATAAGAGCTAAGAGCTAATGGGAATGAAGTGCTTAAACATCTTTAAAATTTTTGCCTTCAAAGCCTACCTTGATACCTAAGATACCAACCGTACAACTTGCTATGATTTTTCTTTCAAAACTGCAACCCAGGGAAGACACCTTAAAAGTCCAAGTCCAGTTCCTCACTCCTGCAAGGAACTCCATATAGCCCAGTCCTGTCCATGTGTTTATGGACTTCCTTCCACATGATCAGACTTCTTATTCCTTTACCAGAAGACTGTTGGAGCTCCTTATGCTTGCATATACTTCCTTATAATTTGCAGATTAAATTTATTCAGAGCCAATTTATATTCATTTGCTCTCGTGATGACATTGTCTTTTAGCTTAAATTAGGTTTTAAGACCTCCAGGGCACTGACCGAATCTACATACGAATATAGAGTCCTGAGCCTAAGAGTTCCCTTTTCTTAATTCAGAGCTTTGCTTGTGGTGACAATAAAATAAATAATAAAAATTAGTTTTTATAGTTCCACTAGTCTGACGTACTTCCGCCATATCTCTAATTAGTGCAAGTGCACTCACATGGAGTCTGATCAAATATATCATGAAGCATTCTAGGTGAGACTGTCTCACCAATAACAAGTTGCTTATCTGGCTTTATACATATATTAACACTACAAGCTGATGTTTCTATCCTGACTATGAAAAACTAAAGAAAACACAGCAACAAATGGTTAAAAGAGCACGGCCCTTTTAGCATTAAAGCTTATGGTGAAACCAACCGTAGAAGTCTGGAAAAACACATAAAACCAGCAAATTCCTTCCCACAGTCAGAAACCATAATTCCTAAAGGCAGGTTCTTCTCCTTACCAAAAGTCTTGAATTTGGGATCTCCTTTAAGATTTTTGCCTAGAATAAACTAGTCGCACAGAGCCTCAGTAGCATCAACAATGATATACTGCAGGTTTAGAAACACCTATTTTATATCTGTACCAACAAACATCAGATCTAGAAAGTTTACAAAACAAAAAAATTTCCCTGATACTTAGCACAGATTTTACACACCTGCTGTTTCGGCACCTTTGACCACACTGATAGCATTTCTGTTAGTTACTCTTCAGTCCCAGCTTTGCTAAGGGCAGATTGCACCCTATGTTTTACCTACTCTACACAAATGAACAAAAATTCTAGAAACATTGCATAGTTTTTAAAAATTTCTTTCATTATTTGTTTCATGGAAAAACTGGTCTGTTTAGCTGTCTTGGCTTACTAGAAAAGCAAGTTCCAACTCTGAACTCCAGCATTTATCACAATTCAAATGATAGTGGTAAAGCAACATACTTAAATAACTCATGGAATAATATGGGAGGAAATGGGATGGAGTTGAGCTGTGGGCTGTGGGATGTGCCTGCAGAGGTGCATGGCAGCACAAAGAAGCACAGGGCAGCAGCACAGAGAGGTTTGTCTCCACCAGACCCTGGGGGGAGGAGGTGTCATGCAGCAGAGCCTTACAGAGAGGGGCCTGCTGGAAGCTGTCAGACGGGTGAACAGCGAGTGATCACCCCACCGAAGGACATTTAGAAAGTGTGCTGCTGACTTGGCAGTGTGTGATAGGTCGTGTAGTGAAGGTTGCCACGTAAGGAAATAATGTGCCGTGGAAAAGTCTAAAAATCAACTTCTTTCCTAATATGAACGATTCAGTTTCCCTGCCAGACTGGGTCTGTGTTTTCAATCACTGACAGAATAATATAAAGAAAAAATTGTGCCTAGAATGCTAATGGAAACAGCAAATTAATTATTTCATTTTCTAACGCAGACAAAAGTAAAGGTTAACAAAAAAATGAGGGCCCAAACCTCCCTTTTAATGGATTCAAAACACCAAGGACACAGGAGAGAACAGCAAGCAACTGCTACAAAAATAAAATTGCAGGATGAAATAGGCGAATTTATAACCTATCTTTTGTTTTGTTTCAACAAATACAGATTCCCACAGTCTTTCATAGTAAGAGTCAAGTTCTAGATATTCAAAAATTAATGTGAAAAAAGATTTATTTAGGGAAGAGAAGGAGTACTTTCTTTCTAGATCGGGCAGTTTCAAAGGACTGAACAGCTGGACAAAACTCCCTTAAGAAAAGACAATAATACTGAGGTATGGAAGATATTTATGTAGATTCTCTATCTTTTTCATTAAGAAACTGAAAAAAACAGAGCTGAAAAAAACAGACTAAAATTGAGTCACTCACCCAAACATCTGTAGGGAACCACAATATGCGGGTGACTATTGCACTGCTTCCATCCCCTCTTGCACCAGTTCTGTATTGTAACTGGCTGGTTGGCTTCAACAACATTGGTGATTTGCAATTCAGGGTAGACCTAGCATTAAAAGTATAGGAAAAGACAAATGTTATTACAAGTATGTACTATGAGTCACTGTCACACGTTTGTAACAACACAATATTAATCTTCCCTCTCTTCTCCCTCTTCTGCTGTGTAAAACATTTATGTCATGGTATGACTGTGTGCATGTACCTGGAAAGCTGGTGTGTCTGTTCATCAGTAAAAACATGTGGCTGCCAGTTCAGGAAAATTATGGTGGTAACAGCTAACTGTCAAAATTATAACTTGGCCAGTTATATTTGACTACAGTAAAGATCAGCTAATGATGTTTAAATACCTTCTCTTCCATGTCTAGGCTACTGCAAAACTCCATATACAGGGCATAATCTCTATACAAATTAATTTAATATCATGCCTTTATGTTCATCTCAACCATTTTAACAAACATCATAATTCTTTCCTACTGCAGTCTGGCTAGTACTAAAAGTCTGTTGAAACAGTTATTCATATTTAGGTTTAAACCACCAATTTCTGAATGGCTGAGATCAAAATTCTATCTGCTTTAATACTGCAATAGACTTCTACACCCACGACCATGACACCAGCAAACTTGCTGACTAATTTATTGGGAAACCACAACTTTGGCTTTTTATCCCCCTCAGTCCCTTTATCCCCGCTTCCTATGCTAACACAGCCTATAGCTCTTGCTTTACATTTTTCAAATTATCAATTTACCAGCCCTAAAATGAATCTCAGAAGGTGTGTGGAGGGTTCAGCTCACAAACGGGGCAGAAACACCAATTTAGTGTAGTGGTTTTGTTCACTCATTTGCTTCTGTGAGATATGAATTAGGAGAAATGCAAAGCAGGCCCCAAACTTTAAAGAATATAAAGAAAGTTTATTACTACCAGAATAAAAAGGAAAGAGAAACAATAAGAAGTTAAAGCAAAAACACACTCCCCTCTCTTCCAGCACTCCCCCCACTCCTTTACCCAGCTCACACAAAGGAAAACAAACATGGAATCTTTGGTCAGTATCAGAGTCCTTAAAAAGTCTCTTCAGAACTTAGGGAAAAAAGAGGTTTTTCCTCTCTACTCCAAACGTGGTTCCCAAACTTACCTGCAACAGTCCTCCCGGAAAGAAACAATCTGCTACAATGAAAAACCTCTCCCACGAGCATCTCACAGTCTTTTCATACTGCAGTCATGGGCCAAACAAGGGGGGCTCTCGTTTTAAGGATAAGCAAATTCCAGCCTGAAATCAACAGCTCTCTTCTTCACAAAAATCTCTAGAAGTCTCTTACTACTTGTCTGGAGTGTCTTGTCTTGGAGTGACTGCTTCAAACCAACACACAGCTCCTCGGTGACCTGGCGTGGATCACCCTTCTTTTTCCCACAGACTGCCCACAGAATTCTCAATCCCCCCATGCCTTTTTAAATGGATTAAAGAGAAGAGAACAGTTTGTGATATTACAGTTTTTACCACGGTCTGCAGAAAGCAAATTCAAGCTTCGCGCTGAACATGACTCCGCCCTCTTTTCTTTGCTGCCATCTTTTGCTCTGTCCCACAATGACTCACTTTCTCTTTCTCTCTCTGACCTTGATGCTGCCATGTTGAACAGCTAACTTTCATCGGGCTTTATGTTGGAGAAAAAAGCCTCTTTCCCTTTATGCTGCCAGCTACTTGATGTTTTCTTCAGTCCGATATAGGCTGTGTTGGTTGCAGAAAACTCTACCAAGCTCCCGCCGGGTCTGCGCGGGATCACATGGAATGGGGAGGGGAAGCCCACGGGTCCTAGAAGCCGCTCCGGTGGTTTCAGCTGTGCAGCTCATGGGATGTTTCTTTAGCTGCCTTGGCTCTGGTGGGTTCTCCCGCAGCATTCCAGGGGCCTGTGCCCTGGCGCCGGGGGAGGGGAGGCTTGGCCTGCTCTGAGAGTCAGAGCCCGAGGCCCATTTCCACCCCCCACCCCGCCATGGGAGAGCTGGATCAAAAGTGAAGTTCCCGCGCCTTCACGGGGGTTTAAATATGCAAAATTGGAAAAGCGCTACTGGACCAGAAACCTGCCAATCAGCTCAGCTCTAACCCATTACAAGGTACTAATTTTCCTTTACTCAGGCAATCCTTACTAATTTCCAACTGTGTGAGATCTGAGATTTAAGTGCTCTGAAAACTACTGTCTACTCATACCTACCAATGGAAAATAAAAACAGAAATAGGAACAAGTAACTGGAGATGGTCCAAAAACATCCTGCAGAGAAGGAACATAATCCTGGGTTGAGATGGGGTGAATTCTGAGAGTCCAAAACTGGTGCTTAGAAAACTGCTCTAAGAATCTTGACAGACCCATCTCAAGTAAAAAAGATTTGTCTCAATCATGGATCTCCAATGATGTCATGGCATCAGAGAGCCAGTGCCTCCTGGCCTTCCCCAGATTAAAGGTTTAAAATATGGCAAAAATGAAGCAAGCAGCTTCAGCTAAAGTCTTAAACTTCAAAAGACACTAACAAACAACAGTAGAGCCTTCTCAGATTTGAGATCAGTAGTCTTTAAATGAATGTGGCCTGGCCCATACACATGGGAACAACCAGAAAGCAATCAAAGCATACCTGGAAATAATTTCTTACTTTCATTAAGAGACATAAAGGGGCTACTACAATTTAAAACTTGAACTGTATTAACAGCTTCATGCACAAAACAAGGGCAGATACAGTAAAAACGCCACAGAAATGACTACAAAAAGAGACACTACTTAAACAACGCAGTTTATGCTAAAGAGCTTGAATATCAACCCTGCCTTCTATTCCAAAATATAATTTATTAATCAGATACTTCTTCCCTTGTGCAAGTACTTAATAGAATCCATCTGTCAGATCTTTGCCTGTTTCAACAGCACCCTCAGCTCACTACAACTGATGGCTGAAGAAGTACAGAGGCTGAAGGTGCAGCCTGGGATGTTAACCCAGAATACAAGATACAGTGACCTCAAGAAAGCCCACAGGGCAGAACTGAAAAGTGTGAAAGTTTCCTGCACTCAGAAGATTGAAGCTTTACTTTTTTCCTTTTGTCAGCAGATGGCCAAGGCCGATGGTCATCGTCCACATGACATACAGACCTCCATTTTCACACTGCTCCTAGAAAGTGGCTCCAGAGGAATTTGCTGCTCCCCCTGCTCCATCAGTGCTTCTGATACTGAACTCCAAATTGAAACAGCAGGTTCAAGGGAAGCTCTTGCATATCTTTATGATTCCTGTAGCAGCACTGCCAAAATGGATTAGCAGGAAACTTCACACCTTGACTGCTGGTAAATATTACCCTGAAAGACTCCATAGCTGCCTCAAGAGCTAAAAAGCATGATGGGAGAGGAAGATTTGATTTTCTTTGTATACTTCCTTTAGCGTTGTCATGCTGAACTCTTCCCGTTCATACCTCCAAAAATGTCACACTCAAGTAATTAAAGCCCGTGGTTATATAATACTGGGTGTTGTCACAAGCCATGTGCTTGATATATCACAGTGTCAATTGACATGTTCTCATCAGGGACATTTAACTTTGCCCAGGGTTAAGTGTCACTTGTCATCGGCAGAGGAAGTAAATGCCTTAAACAAAGACAACTAAGGAAATTTCAAAATGGATAGACTGGAATGTTTAAAAAAGGAAATTAAGACAAAAAACTCAAAACTATTTATTTACCCACATGAATGTGTACATAGCTTTAAAGCGACAGAAAACAGGATTCTGATCCACAGGAACAAAGATACACTAAGTTGCTTTCCTGAGATGAATTTCAAAAGAGTAAGAGCGCACTATTATTGTTGAGCCTCGTTGAAACAATAATATTAGAGGGGATAAATAAGTTTATATATTATTTTTATTTTTACTATTACCAAAAACCATCATTTTAACTGCTGGTTAGTAAAGTGGACCAAATGCTAAGTAGTTAGCAGTATTTGTCAGAAGTACACAAGGACAAAGAAATACAAAGAAGCCTTTTCTTCTGTTACTACATCAGTTACTAAACTCCTAATTTCTGCTGACAGCTCACACAAAGCTCGGTCCACCCTTTAGCAGGGAAAATGGGCTTTGAAATTCATTATCAATAGGTTAACACCAGTGTATGTGCCAAGGAGAGTTCCCCTCACTAGACTTACATATTTGCTCTGAATTGAAGTGGGACCTACTTAGTGGCACAGAAATATGAGCCTCGTATTTATTTATAGTTTCCCTAATGAGCTACTGCTCCTTCTACAGTGTCAGTGCAAGCAGCACTAGAAAGCTGCAAGATATCCCAACATTCAACATTATTGTAATTTGCTGTAGAGAAGTTCCTTTAATTCATCTTAAAAACACAGTGGAGAAAACGGAGATCAATGTAATCTAGAAAATTGAACTGGCAATCGAGTTAAAGCTGAGTCTTCATTTACTTCCATTTTCATTACCAAGTCTCCTTATATACTGACTGCAGAAACAAAAATCTAAAAAGCCATTCAGGCTATTCAGAATTTCATATAATCTTGCTAAAACTTGTGTTTACCACTACCAGCTCTTATGCCACATAGATTTAGGACTAAAATGTAGACATCCTTAATAAAAAAAGGGGAGAAAATGGGATGAGAAAGCTTTTTGATTGAGACAGAGAGAAAATCTTTACCAATTACTGTCAAAGGCAAGAAAGACTCAACTTGTGGAAAAATATTTTTAATTCCCAATTAAAGAAATTTAAAGGGGATGTAGTGGGACAAGCACTGGTCTCTTCTCTCTGACCAGTGGCAACAGCATGAAGCTGAGTCAGGGAAGGTTTAGGTTGGATATTGGGAAAGATTCTTCACCCAGATGGTAGCTGAGCATTGGAACAGGCTCCTCTGGGAGTGGTCAGGCCACCAAACCTGACAAGAGTTCAAGAAGTGTTTGGACAATGCTCTCGGGCATGTGGTGGCATTGTTGGGGCTGTTTTGTGCAGGGCCAGGAGTTGGACTTTGTTGATGCCTGAGGGTTGCTTCCAGCTCAGGATAATTTATGATTCTATGAAATGGTATTTGTATCTGTCTACATACGAAGATGTTGATGGTAGCACTAGCTGGGTATGTGTTACCCAAGTGGAAATCAAGAGACTATTTTGAAACAAATCTGAGAAAACCAAAGAGGCTATGGCAGAGGACAACACTAAAGCAAAGAAGCAGCTGGGCCACCTCCACCACAGCTGCCTTTCGTGCCAGTGTGAGGAAGAGCAGCCAAGAGGCCTCTCAGCACGATTGGTGCAGGCGGGTGCACCCCCAAACCTCTCCTCCAGCCATCTTTGAGGATTGCCCTGATTCCTATATAATCACAGACTTGTTAAGATTAGAAAGGAGCTCTGGGAGTCATCAGGTCCAGCCTCCCTGCTCAAGGAGGGTCACCAAGAGCTGACTGCCCAGGACTGTGTCCAGACAGCTTTTGAGTATCTCCAGGGACGGAGACTCCAGAGTCATCCATCCTGTGCCAGCACTCAAATATGAGCACTATATGCAACTCAAATCTCTATGAGAGATACTTTTTGGTTTTTAAAATCAATGTCTGATACATGATTATATAAGTAAGTTTCTCTATCCAGTCACACATGCTCAGCACATCTTGGTCCAATCTTGAAGCAGTACTCGCACGTAGTCATAAGGCTGTCATCTCTGATACTAGAAGACATTTAAATTCAAAACCTAAGTATTTCACCTAGATATTATTCATTGTGTCCCTCATCTTCTAGAGTAACTCTGACTATTCAGAATATTGCTTCTTTCATCATATTTTCAAATTAAATTTTAAAAGGTTTTCAAGGTTAGCCGATGATTAGGAGATTAGTGAAGCTATTTCAATTTATATCTTCAGTTTTTTTTAGACAATCAAAACAATAGCAATATAAATAACTATATGTAAATCTTGAAGTCCTGTAAGTGTGTATGATTGGAATTAGTGGTACAGATTTATTCTTACTTTTCCTTGAACACAAGGATCTTTTCCTGTATATTCTAAGAGCAGAATCACCATAGAGAAGAGAACAAGATTCAGAGAATAAATGGTATGAATTCCTAATGGAATATGCTCCATCCATGGAAACGGTAAAATGGAACACACACATACACACTTGCACATAAAAACATGTATGCGCACCACTTGTGAAATACAGGGTGGTATTACACCTTAACATGAATTTAATAGGGAAAAAAAAAAAAGAAAAAGAAAAACAGTATCTTTAGAGAATGTAAAGCATAATCAGGAATTGGTACACATCTTCACCAACAGTTTGAAATGCCTTTGGCAAGAGGCAAGAAAAAAAATCTTTAAAAATAAGGTGCAAAATTAACATGTAATTAATTGCCATTTTTTAATTTAAACAGCTTAATATTCTTCTCCAAATTGCATCCCACATCAGTTTGAATTCTGACTGCTCTAAATCCAAGATATGTATTCATTTAATTGCCAGTCTGAAGTGGAGATATTTTCTTCTTATTGTTTCCTTCTATTCTTTCTCCTTAATCCTTCAGTTGTTTGCTGTACCTACTCATGATATCCTGGCTTAGATTAGATCATGCATTTGTGGGTTTTAAATCTTCCTTTTACCCTAAGCTTCAGCATCTGGCACAGCAAGACTTTTAAGTCAGACTGAATTCAAATGTAATATTCAACTCTCTACTGTCACAAGGAGAAAAGGCTGCTCAGTCTCTCAGAAAGCACAACGTCCAGACTCTCTGCAGCATACCACCGAACAACTTGTGCTGACACACCCTGTATCTGACAGGAATTTACAAATTCTGCTCGAAGTCTATCTCAGGTAGTCAGTGACAGTATCTATATTAAAAACTAAATTCAAGAGTGACTACAGAAAGGCTAGAAAGGAATATTCATACAGATAAAAGAAGTGAAGAAACAATTACAGCTGTAAATAGTTAGAACAAAAGTAAGGGTGGTTTTAGCAGTTGCATCTTTAGCAACTTGAATCATTTGAATACTTGAAGGGAAGATGACTCTAAGTAGGATGGAGACTGATTACATCCAGACTCTCCTGGCCTGCTATCCTCCCACAGCTTTCCCCAAAAAAGAAAACAAACAACGAAACAAGTTTGTCTGTGGGCAAGTTTACTCTTACCTGAACACTGCAATTTCATGTGTTGAATATTCTACACTTACAGTAGCAATGTTACTTTAATAAAAAGACCCATTCACAGAAATTGTCAGACAACCTGCTTTTTAAATTATGAACAAAAATCACGGATGTGACACAGTTAACTACCTCTGCCCTTTAAATGGGCAAAGAAAGGTTTTATCACATCAGTGAAGTAATCTGCAAACTGTTACTACAAGCACAAAAGAATACACACATTTAATAACCAGCATTTAGGAAGACTTGGGTCTTAAAATTGCTTGTGGAAAAGATATTTTGACAGCAATGGCACCTGAAGGATAACTAAACAATGCTTCAAGTATGAGAACAAGCTTTCAATTCCAGATTAACAAACTACAGTTGGATCAAAAACTGTATCTATTCCTTTCTGAAGTATATATAGAATCTATAAAGATTCTGCTTCCCAGAATTTTGCATTGATGTGTTGAAGAACAGCAACAAGCAGACATGCTACATTCATTTCCAACTGTTTGGCATATCCATGAAGAGGAAGGATAGGATAATTATTTCTGTATGTCCATACACAGTGTCTCTGCAAGCTTTCCAACCCACAACTTGGGAAGCAGCAACAATGCAGAGTCCCACATTAGCTGCAGCAGGAGTGGTGTCACATGAGTAACAGTGAAAAAAACACCATCAACCCTAAAAGAAACGTCCTGTTCGCAGTCTTGCAGTCTGTGTCTGGAAAACAGCTATATGCAGAATAAAGTTACTAAATGTCTCATGTAAAAATATCCTAGTTTATTACTGTTTTTTACAACAACTCTTCGACATTACTTTACAGTAGCTCCATGGCTTTCCCTGTGGCAGCCCCTTGCCCAGGAACCATCACCCCTCCGATCCAGAGCACTCCCATCACCAGGAGAACACCCTTCCTTCTCTGCCACGTCTCTGTGGCTTCAGCTGTGTCTTGTCATGTCTGACCACACTCAATCACTTGCTCCTGGCTTTCTCAGCCATCAGGCCCTTCTACACACAGAAGCAAGACTACAGGGCTAGCTGAAGCTGGCATCCAAACTTTTCCTGTCACTCTCTGTAACCCAAGCAAAACCTTCCCTTGCTCAAAGAGAATTATGAGAGTCAAACCCAGCAATAGCTGCATTGGAGCAGTTTTGAAATTCTCTGTCATGAGCCAAAATGAGGAGTAGCAGGGCAAGCAAGAAGGAACAGCTCTGCCCCTGTATCACAAGTCCAAGGCAGCTACAGCTGCAAGTTAATCAGCATAACATCTCAGGTATTTGAACTAATTTCCAGCAGCCACTTGGGCAGAGTGTATGCACATACCCTTTTAATCCCGCAGTTTAAAAGAAAAACTTTATCAGTAATCAATTCCTAAACTAAAAGCCACATCCAATTACTTTGCATAAATAAATAATCTCAGGCTGAATGTCTTCCAAACCAGCCAGGGAATTTTTTCTTTTAATTAAATCCTGAGGACAAATTTCCAGAGACATACGACTACTTATCTTCAGCCACATGCTTTTGCATCCATCCATAACATTCTTTTATGTTTAATAGCTCCAGCCTCACTACCCATGGAAGTCAACCCTCAGCCTCACCCACGAGTTTCACATACTACTCTTGTAACTATTTCTTTGGGCCCATCTAATAAATCACCCTCCTTTCCAACATCTCAGCTGCTTCACTGTTACACACAGAGTTGCTGTTCAAGAGTTTCCTGCCACAAAACTCACCCACTATTTCAACTCCTTTCACCTCAACTCTTGCTTCTCCAATCCACTCATCCTGACATCCTATTAGTTCTCATTTCCAATCTCTCTGCCAACTCAGTGACTTTTAAGTTCCATGCTAAGACCCAAATGCTATCTATCCTCTTAAGTCCTCTTCGTTTTTCCTCTAGGCATGCAAAGTCAGCAAACATTTCAACACTCAAACTAGTTTTCCTCTTTACTGATCTTATCCTATGGAAAGGAAAGCAAAGCAAAACAAAACATGCAGGCATGAGTGTATGTATGAGAGCGAGAGGGGAGATGATGAAGCTTCTAGGCATTAACCACAGATCAGGGGGAGCTGGGGTCAGAGATCAAGATGTTGCTGCAGTTTTTACTCCTGGTCATGACAACATGCACTTACTGCTTTTCTCTGTGAGCAGGGTACATACAACATCTTGATATATCATTCCAATTGCCTTGGGTATTGAGAGTGATAGAAGCATGAGCTGGTTTTAGTGCAGTGACCAATTGGGTTGGTTCACCCATATGAAGCAACATACCTACATGATTTGTTCTCTTAAAAATTCCCTAATGTGCTTTTATCTGGAATTTCACGCAAGACTGCCACTTCCCCTGTAATTAAAGTGTTCAGAAAGGCTGCCAGCCATGAGCCAGCCTGCTCGACCCTAATCCATGCACCAGGCACCATGTTTTAACACAGACCTAAACTGAACACTCGCACTGGCTTTCTCTTCACGTTTTTCTCTGCACACGGGGAAGGCAGAAGGCTATGAAGGCAGAAGTAAGGCTGCATAGTCAAACACATTCTCCTCACTGCCTTTCAAATTCTGGATTTTACAGCACAAATGTCTGTATGCAGTAAGAAAATCAAACCAAAACTTGAGCCCTGCCAAGAATATTCTGTTTACCACACCAGGCTCTCTAAAGCCTCTCTTGTGTAATTGCAGAGGATATCCAGCTTTTCATACCGTAAAACCTCAGAGTAAACAGGGCTGGACTTACAGTCTCTCCCAAGCTGCTTCCCTGTCCACTTTAAGCACAACAAGCACTTCTGCATAGGTGGAGTATTTTATTCAGAGTCAGCAAGGTCCACTTTGTCATGTCACCACAAGACTGTTCACAGATTCACTCTCCTTGAGTTGAAACCTCATCTGCCTTTTACTCTACAGCATCACCAGAAACAATTAACAGTTTGGGGGTGTTGGTGGTTTTTTGCTTTTTTTTTTTTGCTTCTGTGCTTGCACTTTTTAATTAAATTTCTGCATGAATTAGGTTAAGTATTAGAACAATGAGACAGAGTAATACCTAATCAAGCTAATAGGGTATTTTTATCTCAAAGTAACATATCGCATGCAAAGGACTGCTGTTCTCCCAGAACAGGGGTGATTGGGAAGGGGGGAAAGCAGCCAGAAGTAATTTAAAAATAATAATAAAAATCTCCTCCTTTAGGCATGATACAATATTTCATCCACCCACTTTAAGGGTTGCCTCAGGCACTGTGGAACCAGATCAAGGAAGGTGGGACAGTGTAAGCAGTGAGACAGCCTGGTTTTCCAGGTTCTGCTGCAGGCTGCCATCCCTCCAACAGCACAGTCCGTGGGAGGAAGGTGAGGCATAGTGCTCTCCCCGCAGCAGCTCCTCAATCACATCAAGATATGAAATGCATTAGACAACTAATACACAAGGAAGGTGCTTGAACAAAACTCTGTTGGCTACAGCACCAGCATCCTGGGGACAGCAATAAAGGCTAAGCTACCTGATGTGGATCTTCAGGAGCAATCCTCACTATTCTTTTAAAAAAGCAAATATGAGGGAAAAAAAGAAAGGGAAAAAAGCCAAAAAAACCTCACAACAACCCCCCAAAGAGCCAAACAACAAAGTCTGACCTTTCTTCTTGTGGTATTATCATAATGAAGATGAAATGCTGCATTTCACCTCAAGCGTGATATGTTTCAAAAAGGGCTGGCAGGAAAAGAAGCAGATCTTGTGCCAGCAGTTTCTGCCCAAGGATGGGGCACCATTCTGAAGGCATGAAATAAAGAATGTAACTGCTTTGTGAAAATCACTAAACGCCCAAAGTTACTATTTCCTTCTCCCCAGATTTTCAAAGAAATCATTAATAAAAGTGGGCTATAATATGCGTATTTTAAATCATCAAATTACCTACCTGAATTACTTTCACAAGCCTTACCTAAAGAATCCTCCCATCTTTCTATAAAATGGGAACATATATGGCTGAGTTGTTGATTATATTTGTTGAGGAAATCACAGTACAAAATATATCTAAGCTATAGCAGAAAATCTGTGAAAGCATACTTGGAAAAACCTAATTTTTCTCTATTGACGTATTTCCAAGTTCCACTGCTTACAAAATGACCTACTTTATGTCAAAATTGCCTTCGAGGCCATGCAAAAACTGTCACAGAGTAACAGGCCCAGGAACTCATTTTTCATAATCTAATTAATTTATGCATTCTTGAGTGTACTGCAGATACAGCCAAAGGATGATTTATTATTCTAAGAGCCTAGATTCACTTGTATGATGCCCCAAGAGACAAACACAGCTGTGATTTCCTTTTTCATGAAACCAACTTCAGGCTCTAGTACCAAGAATGTTAAGTGGTAATACAAGGTCATATTCTGAAACAGTGGTTGTACTCCATCATCAAGGACACAAGAAAACCATGCATGGTTTAGTCCAGTAATAAAAGCTATACAGAAAAAGTCAGGAAAGCCTGCAAGTTAAAATGGACTACCTGACATTCTAAAATAAAAGTTGACCTCAAAAGGAAAAAAAAAAAAAGAAAATTAGAAATTCATCGAAAGAATGAGGAATGAAGCTACATGAAGGGCACCTGCAGAAAACATTCAAATCAGTAACATTTCTTGTTTGTGAGCAACATGCATTCAGTGTCTTATATTTCCATGTCTTGGCCCTTTAAACAAGATACCTACAGTAATTACCTGAGCAGCTGTAAGATGACACTGCATTTTTCTTTCATTATAAATCAAGTAGCAATATGTTTTAATCATTATTGTTCTTGTGAACAAGATATACATTATACAGACTATCATTTTTAAATACATACAGAAAATATTTAGTGTCAGGAAAAAGGATAAAAATTTCCTGTCTAAAGAAAAAATCAATCCTTCCTTGACAAATATTTATAAACGTGTTTTTGTCCAATTCCTTCTCATAACTTTTTTTGTCCAGAATAATCAGAATTGCCTCGCCATTGCCTTGCACAGATATAACAATTCAGCCTGAAAACTGCTCTCTTAGGACAGCAATCTGCAGAACACATGACTGAAGATAAATAAGGCACTTCTTATGTCCATTACCAATATTAACTATATCTGAGATTAAATGAAGTTCACCATGAAAGCTTATCAATAAAAACTGTCACTAAGCATTTTCTGAAGCCCTATCTACTTAAATGAACTGCAATTTGGAGCCACTACCAAGACAGAAGTTCATTCGTCTTTCATGTTTCGTATGTGTCAAATGTTTCAAATTGGAGACTCTCCAAAATAACAATGCTCCAAAACATAGGTAATAAATTCCAGTCCAAAAGCTGAATAAGCTTAAAAAATATACTTCTTTCTGATCAGACCCACATGAACTTGCTCACGATTTCATTTTAAACTTGCAAGTCTGAAGTAACTTTCAAATGCAGAAAACCCCTTATGATACAAATGTGTTTGAAGATATGCCCCCTCCCACCCTTACAAGAATTCCCATTCCAGTATTAAAAAATATTGGACACATTTCAGAAATTTGGATACTACACTTAAGGAGACCAAAAAACTTCTACACTTTCATTTGCTTCATGTATTCAGTTTCAAATATTTTCAAAGAACCATTAGTTTTCAGGTTGGGTTTTTGGTTTTTTTTCCCTTTCAATGAGTTTTCACAATTTTTTTCCAAAGAAACAGAGAACTTTGTAAAAGAAGGATAGTATGATGAACCATAAACATTACTGAGACTTTGTTGGGAGTTTAAGTCTTCTCTTTTCTCTTCAGGGAATTTTCCTCCCATTTGTTGTCATAGAGATGGTGAATGGAAGTCTATTTAAAAGACAAAAGATGTAGCCAGGGCCTTGGCATATTATTGGAATGGTTCTGGGGGAGGGGGAGAAGCGGTGTGATGGTGGCAGTTTCTTAGCTGGGGGTGGGTCAGTCTTTGCCCGACTTGGAGGGTGGACGCTTGTGGGTTTTGGTGCTGGACTTCTGCCCGGGGGACTCGCTGCTACAGCTGAGCCTTCCTTGCCATTTCTCCTTGCCATTGGAGACCACTGCTCACANCTGGGGGAGTCACTGCAGCCCCTCTGCCTCACCAGGAGCCACCAGCGCCCCTGCAGCCCTGGGGGAGTCACTGCAGCCCCTCTGCCTCACCAGGAGCCACCAGCGCCCCTGCAGCCCTGGGGGAGTCACTGCAGCCCCTCTGCCTCACCAGGAGCCACCAGCGCCCCTGCAGCCCTGGGGGAGTCACTGCAGCCCCTCTGCCTCACCAGGAGCCACCAGCGCCCCTGCAGCCCTGGGGGAGTCACTGCAGCCCCTCTGCCTCACCAGGAGCCACCAGCGCCCCTGCAGCCCTGGGGGAGTCACTGCAGCCCCTCTGCCTCACCAGGAGCCACCAGCGCCCCTGCAGCCCTGGGGGAGTCACTGCAGCCCCTCTGCCTCACCAGGAGCCACCAGCGCCCCTGCAGCCCTGGGGGAGTCACTGCAGCCCCTCTGCCTCACCAGGAGCCACCAGCGCCCCTGCAGCCCTGGGGGAGTCACTGCAGCCCCTCTGCCTCACCAGGAGCCACCAGCGCCCCTGCAGCCCTGGGGGAGTCACTGCAGCCCCTCTGCCTCACCAGGAGCCATCAGCGCCCACATCAGGCCCACGGTTGTGATCGTAACTACACCAAAGGGGAAAGTGCTTGACGAACAGAAAAAGGCTGTTGTTGGGTTTTTCCTTTTTGTGTTGCTGCTGCTGTTGCTGTTTGTCTGTCTTATATATATATATATTCTAGTAAAGAACTGCTATTCCTTTTCCCATATCTTTGCCTGAAAGCCCCATAATTTCAAAGTTATAATAATTTGGAGGGGGGGGGGGGTTATCTTTTTCATTCCAGGAAGGTTCCTGCCTTCCTTGGCACACACCTGTCATTTAAACCAGGAAAGACTTCCGCAGCAATTTGTTTCACATTGCCACGTTGCAGGAAAAAAAAGGGCAGAACTCAGCATCAAGCAATGGAGGCCTCAGCAAGTCACACAAAGAAGAAAATCTGCCAAGGCGCAGTTTGTACCGTACATGGTGCAAATTCTTCTTTAAAGGGAGCAGTATCTGCTTTGTCTTTGATAACACTCTCAAGCATTACTAAAAGCTAATGTTCCAACAGGATATTAAGAAATCTTCATTAACCATCATCATCAAATCTTCATTAGAAGCATCGAAGCTCTGCAAATCACTTGCCATTCCCTTTTACTCATAAATTGCACTTACTGATTCTCCAATTTTGCTTCATGGTGGAAGAAGAGAAGGAAGATATGGAGAGATCAAGACTAACACCTGCAAAAATCTTTGCAACAAAGTTTGGAAATTTGTCCAGAAAAGATGTAAAACTTCTGTCTTATTTTAGTAAACTGATTGATGTCTTCATTTCCAGTACTAAATTGGACTGAAAACTTAACTAATCCAAATTTTCTGCTAAACACTGCGGCTGCTAAAGAAGTAGGCCATCATACTGAGTCCCTGAATGATGTCCATGTGGGTATTTATCAGGAGGACTTCCTAGTCATTTCTCACTTTCGAAAACAAGGGCTTCTGGTTATGATCCCTCCAGTGAAGCTGTACCCTGGAGTCCACCAGCAAATGCCAGTTTGAAAGCAAAGCAAGGAATGAAGTGGACATCATCAAACGTGCATTATGCAGTAAAGTCCTACCATCCTTTTCCTACACCAGACTTCCACGACTGACGGACTGCACACACACACAAGCACAAGGTCTGTAATGGCAGACCAAGTCAGCCCTAGGGCTGAAACAGAAGTACACATGAACCATCTCCCAGGGCAATTCAGCTACTTAACACTCATTATGCACCCCTTTTTGTAAAATCATGGGTTTTTTCAGAATGAAAAACATACTACAAAAAGTCCCTCTGTTGCTGCACTACCACATCAGACCCACCCACCTTGGTTTATTTTCCAGCAGTGAGAACACGAGGTGGGTCTTCTCTCAGGCCCACGATTCACCTTTGCACTTGTCAGAGACTGAAATACTACAGTTTATGACTTAAACATTTTCATGAAGGACTTTCAAAACTGTATTACAAAAGCTGGAGGGAAGACTACCACACCCTGAATGGGGCTCTGAGAGGCCCTACACTTGCTCCCTGATGAAGATAAGTAACAATTCAGGGCTGGGGACATTTACAAAGCACAAGCTTAACACCTTCAGGGTGGAGACCACAGCCCCAGGGCTATCAGCTGCCAGACTTCAAAAAGACCCTCATACCACAGGGTGGAGGGAAAAAAGGCTTTGGGTGTAATGCCCATTCTCCACTGTGCAGAAGAGCCCAGCTGAGGGGCCCTTCATCCCAGGAGAAGCTGCATCCACATGAAGGACAGAAGGGCTGTCATGGCCCGTCAAAGGCCCCCCCAAAAGGAGTCCCCAGACCCTACACCACAGATGATGCAACAAACCCTCAGTGTTGCAAGGGACAGTGTCAAACTGGCCCCCTGCAGGGGAGACACCTGTGCGTTCCCACCTGCCCAAAGTGTGTATTAATCCACTGGATTCTACTCCTTTTGGTGTGGCGTGGCACAGCAGCAGCGACAGGGGACCCTCACCACCAGAAGACCAGATGGAGGGGAGCAATGAGATGTCATTGGGACCCTCGGAGGGGTGCTATGCTTTCCACCTAATTCCTGTCACTCTCTCCCTGTCCCCCAACACACACTTCTTTCTTACCTTCCTCTTTCTTTCTCGCTGCCTCTTTTACCATTAAATAAAGCATGGGAATTTTTTGGCACCAACATCTAATCTCATTTGGTTTTAATCTTGTTTTTGGGTATATTTTGAACCTTCAAAGCTCCTTCCAGTTTATACACAGAGACTTAATTTTCTTTGCTCTTCTGGGTTTAAACCAAATTATAACAGCATTTCCTCAGCAAACCTCACTACTCGCAGGCTCCAAGCTGTGCACATAGCACAGGAGAGGTTAGGGGCTAGTGGTTTTGGGTCATTTTTTCCACTTACAGGTAAGAAACACTGCTGTAGAGCTGGCTGCTGAACCTTATACACATAAGGGAGGAGAAAGGTTCTGACAGAAGCTCTCAACAACAAACTCATATAAGCACCAAGTCTCCCTGCGCATGAAGTTGACAGTCACCAGGCTGCCCATAGGCATCTTTAAATTTACCAGAAGCAGCTCAGAAGCCTGCAAACCAAAGAACATTCTGTCTTAGTGCTCCATCCCCCACCAAAAGAGAAGCTGAACATTTTCTTGCCAGCTTTCTTCCTCCTGCAGTATGTTCCCACACAGATGGTAAAACATTTTTTGAAGACTGGTACTGCATGCTCCACTGAAGTCAGTGGGAATCCTGCACCAATTTCTCTAACAGAAAGATTCAATCCAACTCCAAGAAAACCTGAAAAATGAAAATCTTTTTTTTTTCCTCCTTCTTCAAAAGAACAGTCCCAAAAGGATTAGGATTGCTGCCAAATGGAGAAACTACTTCAGATTGCTCCCAGTGACTCATTTGACCACGGTGATGTCAATCCGTAGAGAGCAACACTGTTGTGGTGCAACAAAGTCAAATCACACCCTGCAAAATTTCAACACCAATATATTTAAGATCTTTTTCTCAGAAACGGGATATGCATTTCCAACTGCTCAAAGGCACACTGAGCAAAGGGAACATCAGAATAAACTGAAGTCCAAGTCAATTATGAATCTTCTGAGATGTGTTGATCCTGAATTCCAAATGACAGAGTATGGACTGTAACCTTGCATCTGCTTTCCAGTATAAACCACTGCAAAGCTGGAACATGGCCATATACATGTCCCTCTGCACCCTGCATCTTGCCAGAAGATATCCCAGCCTACTCACAGAATCATCAAGGTTACCAGGTCCTCAAAATCCAGAGGAATCTTTAATATTAAAAGTAATTATAATTTATTGGATGTGTCTTTTTTTACTTTTTTTTCACAGTAAGGCTGGCAAACAATACATTTAAATTAAAATTATCTTTGGAACCCTTTCTCCAACAAGAATTAAGTTCACCAAATTGAAGTAAACATAAATAAACCAAATATGACCATTCCAGTCAAGGACTTCTGGACTGAAAAGATTTTCAAACTGCAGAAAAACAAACAAGAAATCCTTAACATTCCATACTGCCTTGGCTCATCCTGGGAGAGAAATTTCTTCTTGCCTTTCAAAACTGCACCTACATTCCTCTTGAAGCTTTCAGAAACAAAAAAAAAAAAGGCAGATCAAAGTTTTGAATGCTCTTATCTTCACTGCTATGTTATGATGCAATCTATTACTGTGCTCTGTGGCTCAGCAGCTTCTGTTGTTTAGTGGGGTAACTGAGATACGCTTTACTTCAGCACTCATAAAAGTTAAGCATTAAACTGAAACGAAGTTCATTCTCCAAAGATTAATCTAAGCAGCAGTCAACCTAAGGATTTGCACAGATTTCTATATTTAATTTCCAGCACAGTGCAAGCACTTTGACACCACTCTGTTGCTGAAGCCCAGTGAAAAACACCAGGCTGACCCTCCGACACCCCCATAAACCAGAAATTCTATGGCACAGCTACACAACATGATAAATTATTTGCAAGTAACAAATCCACTTGTGTGTTACAAAAAAGACAGTATTTTAGTTTGCTAAACAACAGCAACAAAGTATCCTTATGTTAGAAACCAGCATGCGATACTGATGCTCATCCTGTACCTCCAGCTGCAAAACCCTGGCAGAAACCAAAGTTACAGCAAAACAGCAGCAACTGGGATTCTGCATTTGAGATGGAAGGTCCATATGCTTTTTCTCAAAATCTTTATGGCAGGTCTGCGGAGTCTGTGGAACTGTTCAGCAACTGACCCAAAAAAACCTAAATTTCAGATCAGATAACCACTACAAGGATACTACACTACATCAAATTTCTCTCTCTTTCTTTCACTGGTCAATTCTCCTCTGTCCTTCTTGCCGTCATCACTGCCTTAAACTACCAACCTTTTCCACATTTCTTCATTTTCACCTGCCTTTTCTCTCATTTTCTGCAGATTCTGGTATTTTAAATACATTTGCTCTCCACTTATGTTTCTACTACTGCCTAAAATGAAATTGTGGATCCACAGTTGCGTCTCTGATTATCATGTGGCCTATTGTTCATTATAGACTTGATTTGACATTTGTCTTCTTGACCTAAATAATATCAGGAGTTTTTTCCCTTTCAAATTGCTCACTCATGTTGTCTTTTTCTACTGCAAGGGAAAGCTTGCTGGGGAAATTCAGGGATTAACAGCATGTGTTCTTCTGAAAACACACAGGACCAAATGGCAGAAGGATGTAGTGCCTTCATAAATATTTTGTAAGCTTCTCTTCACAGGCTGTTCAAAGACCATAGCAAAGCCATCCTCTGGGCAGCTGTCATGAGAAGAAGTCCTGCCCTCACACCTCCTCCAACATTACCAATCCAGCTCATCTGACGAGAGGGTCAAAGAGGAAAACTCACCCTTTTTCTGTTTGCTGGGGTTTGCTTTGTGCCATTTCAGTTCCCTAAACTTCCCCACCGCAAGATCAGACATATGCTAAAATTTAGCAGAGAAGAAATGATGAGGAAGGAGATAAGAAAATGACTGTTTCTGCAACAGCATGTACTGCTTAAGCTCAATACTTGTGCTAAACCACTCTGTAGCAGCTCTCCTGGCAAGAAACTCTAAAATCAGCTTGCAAAATCTGACCATCTCAGATCTGGCTATGGATCCTAAGCTACAACAGCTCAAGATGCCTAAGCTGAAAGTCTGCAAAAGCAGGGACATTCAGGAACTTCAAGCCTGGCTGAATATGGGAGATTCCTCAGTTCCTTTATGTTGCTCCAAATTCCAAACCAGAGTAATGCCTGGGTTAAAGGAACGAAATTGATAGGAACACATCACACCACTATTTAAGAGTGGCTCCAACCCATACTGGTTTTAAAGTATTAGAAGTCATCTTCCAGACTTAAGCAAATAATTGTCTGTTAGCATATCCACAGATGTGCTCTCAGCAATAGCTTAAAATAAGTTTCTATGACAATCTCCTCTACAACAGTAAAAAATATAGGCGTATTTTTAATAAGACATTAACTTACATGGTATTACAAGTTTAGCTTTAATAAGACTAGTCTAATCAAATCCTCTTAGATTCCTTATTTAGAATCATAAATGTAATTCCTGCTTCTTAGATGAATCCTTTTCCTTTTTTTTTTTTGCTGCCAGATGGCATGTACAGACTGGCCAAATTATGTGGGAACTTGGAAAAGCAATGCTACCTGCAAAACTTCACAGATGTTTGAGGAAACACTCATCAAAATAATTTTTTTTTAAGTCTGTAATTGGCTCAAACAAGGAAAGAAAAAAAAATACTAAAGGTCGAGCTGGTAAAACAAATGTTATATTGAATAATATTTCCTCATATCCAGATGAACAGCATTCATGTTTCAATATTCATATTTGGGCAGAAGAAAAAAAAATTAAACATGGTATTGTCATTACTGTAAAGGTGTTCTTTTTTCTGTTAATATATGCAACAGCTACTGGCACTCACAAAGTACAAAGCTGATGTTTAAGAGATATTGTGATGCATCTTCTAAACACTACACAATGTCTTTCTAGTAGAAGCTCCTGTCTCAGTTCAAGAGAAGGAACAGTTTCCCTTTCCATACAAGGATCCATAACAATTTGGAACAGTCTTAGGGATTTAAATCCAATGTTGTTTTGGTCTCAACACTAAGCCAGACATCTGTCGTGGATCGACACTGGGCAGATGCCAGGCACTCATAAAAACCGCTCACTCACTCCCCTCTGCAGCTGGACAGGGTGGATAAAATTTAACAAAGGGTTCATGGGTTGAGATAAGGACCAGGAGAGAGATCACTCATTAAATATCATCACCAGCGAAACAGGCTGAGCTTCGAGATATAAGGTGAATTTATTACTAATGAAATCAGAGTAGAATAATGAGAAGTAAAATAAGCCCCTAAAAATACCTTCACCCCCACCCTTCCTCCTTCCACAAGAAAGGCAGGAAATGGGGGCTATGGTCAGTTCATCACCCATGGCTTCTCCTGCTGCACTGGGAGAGGAGTCATTCCCATGCTGCACCGTGGGGTCCCTCCCATGGGAGACAGTTCTCCACTAACTTTTCCGACATGAGTCCACCTCACAGTCAACAGCTCTTTGCAAACCCCTGCAGCATGAGTACATCCCACAGGCAACAGTCCTCCCAAAACTGCGGTGGCGTGCGTCACTCTTCTACAGGGTGCAGCCCTTCAAGGACAGGCTGCTCCAGCTTGGGAGCAGGGCCCTCTCTCTCCACGAATCTCCCATGGGTTCACAGCCTCCTCCCAGGCATCCACCCACTCCAGCAGTTTCTCCGCGGGCTGCATTGGATCTCCACATCCCCATGGATCTCCATGGGGAGACAGCTGCTTGATCATGGTCCTCACCACAGCCTGCAGAGGAATCTCAGCTCCAGCATGTGCAGCACTTCCTTCCCCTCCATCTCCACTGACCTTGGTGTCTGCACAGTTGTTTGTCTCACATGTTCTCACTCC